>CAJNDV010033119.1:88388-109427 GCA_905221635.1 Symbiodinium sp. CCMP2456
GAAAACAATAATCCGCGAAGAAACCATTTCCAAAAACAGGAATATTGATCAAAGCTCACATATAGATATTATAATGTAACTTATCATAAATGCCGTTTGTGATACAATACATAACATAAAGTGTATGGCCTGTGACATGCTCTGTTTCATTTGAGTTAACTTCTAATGTAAAATATCTAATTTCAATTTGAAAATACACCACGTAATATGTATCTGTTTAATGTATAGCATAAAAACATATAATTTATAAAGTATAGCACATAATATGAATTACATGCTTTAAAATATTTGCTGTATTTCATATAGATATACATGTGTTATCATTGCATCTTACATTATATATACTCTCTGGTATAAAATACACAGAACAAGTATATATAATACAATGCAATACATGCAATAATCTATATATATATATATAATTATATATATATAGTTATATATATATATGCATATAGATGCTCTATACATAGAGAGAGAGTATCTATATATATATATATGTATATATACACGTACTTCTTATAACTGCCTATATATCATGTACATTGTCTCATATGTAGTACAAAACATCGCATATAACACATGATGTATCTTACATAGTATCCATACAATATTAAACATACATGAATTGAAAGCATACCCGGTGCATACTCGCTCATACCCGGCACATACTCGCTCATGCTCGAACATACCCGAACATACCGGCGCAATCCGGCGCATGCTCGCGCATACCCGCGCATACCCGCACATACTCGCGCATACTCGCGCATACCCGCGCAAACTCGCGCATGCCCGCGCATATACCCGCGCATACTCGCGCATACTCGCGCATGCTCGCGCATACCCGCGCATACTCGCACATACTCGCGCATACTCGCGCATACCCGCGCATACCCGCGCACACCCGCGCACACCCGCGCATACCCGCGCATGCCCGCGCATACCCGGCGCATACCCGGCGCATACCCGCGCAAACCCGCGCACACCCGCGCATACCCGGCGCTGTCCCCACAATCTTCAGTCGCGCTTTCGCGCGACAGTGGATTGTTTGCTTGATGTGCATGCTTGCTCGGATGTTGCATCTGTTTGCACTTCTTCGCGAGTGCAGGGTGGGTAGTTAAACTTTACGCTTTGGCTGCATGCTCGTCTAGATGGAACAAGTAGGGTTTTCCTTTCGTCTCGTCGGCCCTTCAGGCAGCACTCGGAGACGGCGCTCGTGTCCAACTTCGGCGCAGCAAGACATCCTGCTGAGCAGGACCGCTGCGTCGAAACAGATGCGACCGCGGAAGATTGGAAGCGCCTCAGTCCGCTCGGATAGGAAAGAGGACTGCAATTCAAAACCAGCCAAGGCGACACAGTCAAGCAGCACTTGTTTGGTGGTCTCAACAGATGTGATGAGCGGGGCGTTAGGAGCTTGGAATCAGGACAGAAGCATGTTATGTCCAGAGAGCGTAAACTTACGTCAAACGACCTGCATATCTGGGATGTGGAAAACACCGGCCTTTGGTGTATCGACATTGTTTAACCTTTACGGGTGCTTTTCCTGGTGCTGAATACGTTTTGCCCTGTCTTCTTCAACACGCTGGTTTACTTGAGTGCTTGTCGCGCTTCCACGCGTGCAGGCTCCTGCACGATTCTCAGCTGTTTCCCGCTGGCACTGCTGTGGTTTAGCTGGGCAGCGAGCTTGCTGCAATTTGCAGCGCTGTGTTGCCATCCCGAATTTGCAGGAAAGCCGTTGAGCAAGTGCTGCACACTGCTGCGCTGAGGAGGTTCTAGTAAACTTTGCCATATGTGTGCATTCCTCCGTGTACAGCAGCTGCTAGCAGGCAAATTAGCTTTACTTGAAGGTGCTGTTCACCTGATGATTCGGTTGTACAGGGACAGTGTTGGCAAGGGCTGCAGCGCTGAGGTCATTAACACTTGCAGTGCACATCGAGAAATTCAACTGATAGAGAGTTGCTGCAGACCTGTGCGACAAGTTCATAGCAACACCTGGTCGAGTGGGGTCGCGGGTGATGCGGCGACTTCTGAGGTATGCGGGGAAAAGACTGGCCGTTTCCGCATTCTTGACTTTCAAGGCGTTCGAGTCATTGACTGTAGCTTACACTTGTAGAGCAAATTGTCAGCTGAAGCGCCACAAAACATGTTGCCATCTTGGCATGTCTGCGGATGTTTTCAACACGGTCGATCCTGCAGCTTCTGTGTTTCTCTGTCAGCCGTGCAACATTCCACTAGGCGGCTTGTTTTCGCAGACTTTGCTCACGGGCAATCTACTGCATGTTGGCTGCATGGGCTGCCGTGCACTACCAATAGGTCAATGCTGCATCCCCCATTAAGCGAGTTAATCATGGTAGCTAGCAAGTTGTAGTTTACGCAATGCAGGCCGGCGCGGTTTGGACATGCATCGTGGGAGTGGCAGAAACCTGAAGAGCAGCAGCAGGTGTAGCCCGCCAGCACAGCCCTGGATGCCGCTGTGATGGGCCAAGACCCCAGTATAGACATCACACCGACCCCATTTCACTTGCGGAAGAGCAGCTTCGATTCGAGCCATGCCTTTTGGATGGTCACATGAGGTAAAGTTTCAAAAGCCTCACAAGGATGCTCATGCTTCTCGCGGCTAAAGGAGGTGCAGGTGAATCGCGGCAGGGTCACTGTGGCAGACCCGGGGTGATGAGCAGGTTGGTTTCTTGAGGCACAGCTTGAAACAGCCTGCAGGAACCCATACCATCCCTGCAAAGTTTAAGTGGCAGCTCAGTTGTTGAACTTGCGGCACTTGGCATTCCCAGGCTGTGGTGCGAGCGCCTCCCTCGCAAAGGACTTGGAGCGCTCGCAGCTGGAGGCGAGGCTCTCCTGGTCGAAACATTCCGTGACGATCAGACCATGGTAAGAGCACGATCTTCTTGCTGCCTGTGAGGTTGAGAAGTTGCAGAAGGAGCTCCAGGCCAGGGTGGGGGGTCCACCTGAGATCCCTAGGCCCTAGCTAACAGAGAGCCTTGCTTGTTTCGGTTTAGGAAAGCCAGCGCTGCCGGACGGTTCTCGAGAAGCGGCTGAAGGCCGCGGGCACATGTGGCATCCCGAAGCCCTTGCAACAATGCTTTCCTGAAGCTTTTAGTCATGAAGTCATAACCATTATTGCATTACTTCATGAAGACGGGTCGCCATATCGTCACAGCTTCTCATAGCCTTAAGCCATACCCTGAGCCAAAAAAACCCGATGAATAAACCATATTTTGATTTTTGCACGCAGTGCAATTGAAATTACTTTAGTGCCGATTCCGATCAAAAGAGCGTGATGGCTCTCGTCGCCAACAACTACTGTAGGTAGCCAATTCTCATTCTTAGAATCGACCTTTGACTGCACCTGTCCATTGATAGGTTTATAACCAAGAGAGATCCATTCTGGTAAGATTGGTTGTGAACGGGCACGTTTCTGCCTCGGCAGCTGCACCGAACAACGGCTTGAGAAGGCTCCACCACAAGACAACTCAATCACCAGATCCGATCCCCAAGAAGCCCTCGATGACCACACTGCAGGATGCGAGGTGATGTCTTATTTTAGGGAATAGGCATTGCAAATTACTTCTAAGGCTCGGACGATATTGAGATGCACTTCCTATCGAAACACAGCATTCCAGAACACTTCTTACTAGCAACTCGAGCACTTGTGCATGCATGTGCCAGCCTCGCCTCTCTGCTCTTGCCCGCCTTCGGAGATTTTCTCAGGCAGTGTGATCTCTGTCAAGAACTCCAAAGAGCACACTGTCTCCGCGATGTTCCCGAAAGCTTTTTCCGCTGCCCTGGAGCTTGCCATAATGCGAGAGTCTTCATGTCTATGATCGGATGCGGTCGTTCAGATCGGAAAACCTAGCCTTTTCTTCTTTCGTAGCCCAAATCTCAAGTATTCCCGGGTTGTAGTCTCGGCAGGCGTACCGGTTCGAGTACGACTGCCGATGCACCGGGGCGTTGCATTTCCGCCGGTTACGTTGTGAACTCTGACCGAGTCAAGATGCCAAAATAACGACAAGGACAAGCGTCGTATTCGGGCCTAAACTCAGCAGAAGCCTCCGCATGGCAAAGCTCGAACATGGAAAAGACGCACTATGACGCGCTCCTGCACCGGAGATTCACTTTTCGAAGTGGCACTTTCACACGCGCGAGTTTTCGCATTTCTTTGGCGACTTTTTGTTTGAGTGAGCAGACTCTTTTCCGACAAGCTTTCGGATGTGAGGCAGGACGCGCCCATGACGAGATAGGGGGGAATGTCAGCCGTATTGCCTTGACTCCACAGCTAGACTGCGCCAACCAACCACTTCGAGGACCCGCACCGGACGACAGTGCTCGTGAAAATACCTCACTGTACTGAACCTGGCAAGGGCGATGATGAGGCTGCGCACATGCTAGTCGAGGTGCATGTTCGCATGCTGCCCATTCAGCCAACATGCATTCACAGCAGCTATGGATTGCTTCTCCGCAGGCAGAACCAGTGCTGAATGCACGTGTCACTTGGCCAAAGCTGTTGCCCAATGGTAGCACCGGAATGGCATGTCGCCGTCCAAGGCCAAGGGTTCCAACTCTGATCTCGTTGCCGAACGTTGTGAGGTCCGCAGCGGAGTGGCATAGGGCAGTGGTTGTAGTGCACGTTTTGGTCGCTTCACCGGGAAGCCAAAGCTCGTGCAAGTGCAAGACAGGCTGTTGTAGCTGTGGAGCCGTCTTGGGCCCCAATCACCAAGGAGGCACGGTCATACCGCGGTGATCATAGGCCGCTTGTCAGCCTCGAAGGAGCACTCGGAGCTGATTCGTGAAGCACCAGGCGCAGCTCAGCCGCCTGAGTTCTGAAAGTCATGGCTGTTGCTTCGCGATGGGTCGGAGGGCTTCCCTGTGTTGCTGAGCTGGAGAAGGAGGCGGAAGCACAGAAGGATCAGAAGGCGTACATCCGTATGCCAATGGAAGCGATATAACAGAAAACGAATTCGAAACAGTGTTGGAGTTGAGTGTGCGCATGAGGCAGGCGATGCGGGACATCAGGCAGTGTCCAGCAATGAGCAACCAATGGAAGCTTCTGAACGTTTCGCAGTCTGACATGCGGGGTTTGCATTCCGTCTCAGCCTTGCTTTTCCAGAGTCAAAGCCAGCCGGCAAGTCAAGCAGGTGGAGCTGCCTGGGATCGTTGTGCACGAAGTGGAGGTTCCCCCCGATGCAATAACCGGCTCGAATTGTGGCTCACGTTTTTGATGCCAGGCATCATTATCAGGCGGTGACAAGACCGAGGTCTCCACGAGACACTGCTTTGATGTTTCTGGCAACTTCCATATTGCTTCCGGGGGCATGTCGGATGCTTGTCGAGGGCCACGGCATTTTACACTTTCTAGTTCGACTGGTCAGGGGCGGCAACAAGTTTCCATGGAATCCACCGCCTGGAGCTTGGTCAAGGCTGTGTCTGGCGAGCATCTCCAGGCAAACCTAAAGGAACTTGATAGGCATGGGTCACAGGGTTCCTCAATGTTCCTCATCCTCAAAGGTTTGTAGGGGTATGGCATAATTTTGCACACCTGTGCTGTGCTTCCGTCAAGGCCAGCACTTGCAGCCCTGGTGTTCTCACCAAGTCTGCATCTACATGCAGCCAGTGCTTCTGCGAGGCCACTTGGATAGTGTCCACCGCACTTGTGCCAACCGCCAAAGCTTACGGAATACGAATTGCCCGGGGCCTTCCATCCCACCATACCCTTGCTGTTGGCAAGTAGAGGTATTGTGCCACCCTTGCTGAGCTTTCGAACCGTGCTAGCTTGTGCAGATCCAAGCTTCATAAACGCATGACACAGGAAGTGCAGCGACTGCTTGAGTCTGGATTCGTGCCACTCCCGAGGAGGGTTAGCGCACATGAAGCACGCTACTCCTAAAATATCCCATTGCTTGTAGGGTCTCCCTACTTGTAAGGAGTTGCTTGACAGAATACTGGAAGACCTTGAAATCATTGTTGTCTTTGTTTGCCGCAAGGCCGCCAGCCTCTTCCTGGATCCAAGCGACCTCAACCGGTGCCTGGTTGCAAGCAGTCGGCTTCAATGCTTCAGACAAGCTTTTGGTCCTTTCGGGCGAGGTACTGCGAGAGCTGCTGGATTGAGTATTACGGGCACCCACCTTCTCGCTCGGAGCTGGCGCTGGTTCCGGTGGAGGCGAAGCATGATAAGCATGGAAGCAGAATGAAGCAGATTGCAAAGCATCACGTGAACGTAACTGTCGTCGCTATTGCGAAATTGTTTCCAAAGTGCACAGTGTTGTTTATTGAAAGCACAGAGCTTGGGCAGGTGTCAGAGCCTTTGGCAGAGGACCGAGCTCAAGATGTTCAAGAGTCTACAGAGCGCCTCTTGCACTTCGCAAGCGCAGGAAGTCCTTGCAGAGGCCTGGTCGGAGCAAATTCTGCCAGGTTGGCCTCCAGCCTTTGCTTCAGCCCCAGGGGCCCAGGGTACTGCCCTCCGCAACGGTCGACGAAATCACAGCAAACCCGGCATGGGAAAGACAGACTCAGTACGTAAGCGAGCAACCACTAGTGTCAAAAACCAGCTCGAACCTCACAGAATAGCTCCCTGCGAGGTCGACATGTTCGACAGCCGGCACCCCCAAGAGCAACAAGTCACGAAAGCTAGCGTAGCGCCGAGACATCAAAACAGGCCCCCCCCGGCTCCCCCCTTCCCCCGCTGCTGAGTTGTTGATCTGGTTGGATGTGCCGGAGGTGATGATACCATCTCTGTTTCCCCCACGTTACGTTGCTGATGTGATTCTGGTTGCATGTGAGAATGCCTGGAGCCCGCCCCGCCAGCTTTGTTTCCCCTCCGTTGCTGATTGCCCGCCTCGTCAGCTTTGTTCCCCTTCCTTTGCTGATGTGGTTGGATGTGATGATGCTTGGTGCCCGCCTTGCCAGCTTTTGTATCGCTTGCCGCTTTTAGCCTAGGCTAGCTTTCGTTCCCCTGGCCTCGCCCCTCAAGTTCCATACCCCGAAACGGCCAAGGTCCTTAAGTCGTCGTCGTCGTCGTCGTCGTAGTAGTAGTAGTAGTTGTTGTAAGGGCCCGTAGAGGCCCGCGGAGGGCCTGGGCCGGATATGGTACCCTTCTCCCCGAAACCCCCAACCTTGAAGCCCGAAACCCTTAGTTCAACAACATCGCAACATTCACCCTGCCAAACTCGTGTTCAGCACGACGGGTATCTCTTCGGAGGGCTTCGTAAAGCTATGTAACATACACGTTGACGTACAAGTCAACTTGAACCTTGACTTGGACTTGGCAATTTACAGAGCGAGGCGAGGGCTTAGATGTGGGGTTGAAGGTGCGTTGCTGCGTAGAGAGCGCTTGCAACCGAGACAGGTCAACTGGGATCCTGTGGTCGTGGTGGCGCAGCGGCATATCTACTGTACTACGGTGGTACCTCCGTGTTCAAAGAACACGTGAGGTGTGCTCTGTGGTGTCCATCTGCAGCTATGGTGGGTTTGTCTGGCTTCTAAGATGTTGGGCTCCCAAGCCAGCTCACCTGCAAGATGTCGAAGAAGCCGCTGGCGTGCATTCGTTTTGCCTGAAAAAGATCATGCTGCGTTGTGGCCCTGATGCTTTCGGGTCGGCCCGTGCAAGTTAGACTGCGCGGACAAGTTTTCCTCAAGTGCGCCAACTTCCACACGATCGCAAAGCTGATTTGCTGCAACTTTCGGCGTGTACTTCAGCATCTTATGCCTTCAGCCTCGCTGAGCTTTGCCACTTGCTTGGGGTTGGAGATGGAGAGATTCAACGACCAAGTTGCCCACGCATCGTGGACCCGTGGCCGCCTGAAGCTGGCACTCAAGATCGTCAACAGGCCATCGGTTCGGATGTGGCTAACTTCTGCTTGCGGGCTTGGCACTTGCACCGGAGTGGGGGGACGGCTGGCTTTCCTTTGAGCTGCCCAGGTCCAAACTGTGTCCTCAGCCGTGATCTGTGTTAGTTAACTGCATACAATTTAGTTAGTACCTTGGTGCAAACCGCCATGACAAACTTGGGCAAGGAGCCTAGAGCGTGCACCTTATACGGGAGTGTGGGACAGCTCCATCGCAGGCGTCTTAAGGAGAGAAAAAACCCCGTGTCGATTCCTTGAGGTGGAGCAGCGAACTTCGGCGACCTAATTACGATGAAATATGATGAAACCAGAGTTGAAGGTTGACTTGCCACTTCAGATGCGTGTGATTTGTCAGGAACTAGCCGGCAAGTCTGCAGCGATGACTTGCTCCCCCTTTTCTGAGACAATGGCAATGGCTCCTGACCGCCGCGCTGAGTACGTGGTGAGGCAGATCCTCCGAAACCCAGGCTTGGCAAACCCTTTGATGTTTTTGGATCTGGAAGTTCAGTTGGGTTCTCAGACGGTCAGACGGAACGCTTCCACTTTCTTGGGTGTCCTCCTCGCACCGCCTTCGGTCCAGATTGGTTGAGACAACCATCTGGATTTGATGCGCTTTGGGAGCCAGCCTTTGAAGCCAGGGTGGTTCTTGAAGCCAGCCTGATTGAAATGGTGGACATTCTTCTGCTGAGCCCGTTGTTGGAGGCTTTGCTTGACATATGACATGCAACCGCTGCGAACTTTAGTCGCTGCTGATGTTGCTCCACAGTTCGCGTTTGGAGTCTAGCAAGGACGGGCTTGAAGTTTGCACTGGCTGAGAGGCGTCCGGCTGACACCTGAGCGCCACGAAACTGATGAATGAAGTCCGCAGACCGCGCGTATCGTGGCGACTACATCAGTCGCAGTGGGACTTCAAGTCAATTATGACTTGTCGTGCCAAATGCGATGCACATTTTGGGGGTCGTCGAGATTCATTCGTATTCGTCAAGCTTCCATTCACCACTCCAGGGTTCCTTTGTTGAGCGATGTTAAGACGGCCGTGGGAGCTGCTAGTAAAGGCAGCAGTTCGGCTCATGCACTCCGCACATTGCGAAGTGCCGCTGCCCACGTCTTGGGGGCAAATTTTCTGCCTCGTCTCGGTTCGTCCACCTGGCGGACCGAGCAGGGGCAAGAGAGCAACTGTGTTTGGCCGTCGCCCGCTCAAACGTATTGAAATCCACATGACTTGTCAGGTTGGACGCAGTTTGGAGCAACCCGCGGCAAGTTGCAGCTGTGCTCTCGGCCTTCTGACAAATGTAATTTCCTATTGGCCGATGTGCAGTTTTGTTATGTTTCGTACCAGTGACCTTCTCGCAACGGCAACTTGTAAATTCGTTGCCAGTGCGGGGTGATAAGCTTTCCATCACATTGTGCGCAGCTTGAAGCTGCGATTTGGCGTGCTCGAACTTGCATTGGCTGCATTGGCATGAAGCTTGCAGGATCCATTATTACATCGTACTACGGTGGCACCTCAATCAATGCCAAAAGGAGGTGTGCTGTCTAGTGTGTGCGGGCTGTGGCCCACCCGCTTTCCGGGCTTTTCCTTCAAACTGTGTACAACCTGAAACTGCTGCTTTATGAGCTCGAACTTGCAGCGCCTGGTGTGAAACAGATCTACTGTGCTGCACACCCCCCGTACTTGCGTTCAGAGCCAGTGCAAGTGCGGGGAGCGATTCCGAAGCAATGGGGTTTAGGGTTCAGCGTTCCAGGTTAAGGATTCGGGTTCTTTGGCGAGGGGTTGCGATTATTGGCTCAGGTACTGCCGCAAGGCTGGATGGTCGATCATAGCCGAGCGGTTACTTCGACTCGAACTACAAATTCTCCATACGGATGCCTATAGTGGACATGGACCAAGGAGACCCAAAAACAGATTGTGCAGCGGAAGGGTTCGCTTGCAGCCGGCTTGCCGCAGTTTTGGGATTCACCGGAACCATATGCAATAGCTAATCCAGCAAACCTGCATTTTCGTGCTTGCGTGGTTGTTGCAGTGCACTGGTGCCCCTAGCATCGCGGAGCATCTTGGTACAGGTTCTGCAAATTTATTTGGTTGCATGCGACTTGCATCATCTGTTTCGGCCAAGGGAGGGGGTGCAGAATAATGCAACCAGAATCGGCTCATTTGAGCCAGAACGAGGGGTTCCATATCCGGCATGCCAAAGGGGCATATTCTGGAACAAGAACAGGCCTTCGAACGCTTGCCAACTACAGTAATTGTCCCGTATGAATACGAAACACACCAGAACCGAGCTTTGGTTGGGCCGTTTTCCTGTCCTTTCGAGCCTCATCGAATCCGAGAATACTTTTCCGAAAAACATTCGCAAGCCCTTGAGTATGGCGTGCCTGCCATCCGAGGTGTCTGGCAGAGTACTTCCGGACGACGGACCAGGTGCATAGACACGCTACGTCATCAGCACGACAAACATCAACAAACAACACTTCAAGTCACATACGTCGCTCACTTATGCTTTGGCCGACAGAAACGTGGACCTTCGTGCGGATGCGCTTGCGCCGTGATATCTGCGGCGATCGTCTCAGAGGGCAGACCGGGGATGACAACATGCCCGATAAGATTGCAGGATTGCGCAGTTGCACTTGCAAGGGTTTCTTGCTGAGTCAACAGTTAGCGTTGAAACATCGAAGAGCAGCACCCGGTCTTGCTGCAGGCGTAGATGTCCTTTAGCTTCGGCGCGTGTTTGCAGACTCGATGGCTCCAGCTGCAAAGTCCGTATTACTGCAGATCTTACCCGCTGCACGAAGCCGCGCTGGACTCTGTGTCGCCAGTGCGTATCGGGGCAATCGACAATTCAAGCAACAGCCCAATCCATTCACCAGTGTCAGGTTGTGAAAACTCGGTTTCACGGCTCCACACCCCAAGCCCCAACATTCAGCGGCGAAGTCTAATGCAAGGTGGCCATGCGCGGGAACAGCTCAGCAGCTTCGGCCGGGAGCTTAGCGGGGTGCCGGATGTGCTGGTGAGCCCAGCAGCCCTGGCCGCTTCCAAAGCATGTTTGATCATGTCTGCGTTCTTCAGGCCTGGCAACGGGAGAAGTCCTCGCCCAAAGGCCCGAGAGAACTAATCGGCAGTGGTACTCACTCAGGTGATGCTAATGAAGACGGGTTGGCGCTTTCTGCCCAAGTCTTCAGGTATCAGGTGGAACATCCTGTTGGCGAAGGACATTTCACAAAGGCGGGGTAAAGCTGCTGCCATCGAAAAATCTGCACGGTGCGTCGTCTTCTGCTTGTTCTTGATTGTTGCACTTCTGCGCAGGCTTTTCAGGCCCGTGATCTCAAAGAAGATCGGCAGGTCTGCGTCTCACGGCAAACCTGTCCCGGTGGAGTCGACGTGTTGGTGTCGCTCGTTGATTGGCGCTCAGCTGTACACAAAACTGTCACAAAACTGTCACATGGCCTGTACACTCGCACGCACACATGAGGAGTGGCGACAAGGTTGAAAGTGCGTGGAGACCTAACATGGTGTCTCCCAGAGGATGAGAGAGGACATATCTGGTGAAATTGATTTGTCAAAACACGGGCATCATGTAGACAAGTAGGAGCGTGGTGAGATGTGTTACTCCGAGCGGGAAACGCAAGAAAGAAATGCATGCAGTGATCGCATGTTCGTACCGTACTGTATTGAGTTTGAGCAGACAGGAGACAATGACTGGTTGGACATTTCGACCAGTTTCCCTTCTTCCCTAATCTGCTGAGAAGTACACACAAAGTCCCCCAGTCCATTCTTAAGTAAACTCGGATGTGGTATGTTGGGTTTAACATGGCTGTTCCACTGGTGCCTAACTGTTTTGCTAAACTGGAATGATGTCTCCCGCTCTCGCTCACTCTGTTGCAATCAGGTGTGTGTGAAACGCCACAGGAATCTTCCCATTGAGGCCACCTGAGACTGAGACTGATTGGATGCCGGCATTTGTTGCACATTGCTCATTGCTGGTGGCCGCAGGCCTTGAGCGATTTGTATGTCATTGGACAGCGGCTGCAGAATGTGGACCCAGGCTACAAAGATCGCTTCAGCGCCTTGCAGCGACATGTAGCATGTAGCGAAAGCAGGTGGGAGCTTCTTTCCAATCCTTGTTGATGCCTTCTACGACTCGGCGCAAGCCTTTGCTTGCTCCGGCGCCGTTTCTCGCTCCGCACTGATGCTCCCTGCAGATCTTGTCCAGGTAGGCTACACAGTCGAGAGCATGTTAGAGGCTTGGGCATCCAGCAGCCGCCTTTCTGACCTTTCAGAGACCCAACTCCGATTGCCTCGCCTTCAGGGCCGCAATTGTTTGGCACTGTCTACCGAGCTGAGTTTCTTCCAAGACTTGGGGCGCTGGCCTCGATTGAGGGCTGAAGAAATGTCCCCTGGGACAAAAAAAGGTTCTTCCGACTATCTGCCAGGGATCGAGACGGTGTTAAAGGTTAAAGAGCTGCTACATTGCAAGATGTCTGCCAGTTTTCGGATTCCGAATTAAGAGGGGCTCCAGCAGCTGAGATACTGGAAGCCCTGCAAGTTCAGAAGCCAGAACTCAGAAGCTGACGATCATGATCAGGCTTCAATAGAAGAGTTTAGATTCAGGGGAGGGGCGGAATCACATAAATCAGAGTTTGGAAGGGCACTTGCGGAAATGTTGGATGCCGTGATGTCAAGCTCATGATGGTCTCTAGTGACTCAGCTCAAGGGGGAGTAAACTAGCAAAAGACATCTGAAACATGCATGGAATGGAATGTTCTGAAGTGTATGAAGTGCCATGTTACGACCTGTTACCGTTCAGCAGGCGATGTCAGGCTGAAGCATAGCGAGAGCGAGAGGGAGAGAGAGATGGAAGACTATGTGTGACTCATGTGCGCCAAAGTGGGGTCATGATTTTTGATCTCAGCACTGTGCACGCTGAAAATTACAGTCGGAATTAAAATTTGCTGAAGGCCCGTGACTCGTCCAGTTTGTCATGTTCCTCAGGAAGCTACGGCTCGTGGCTTTTGGAGCTCTTTCAGGTGGAACTCCGGAGCGAATCTTCTTGAGATCTTACGAAAGCATGTGGGCAGGTTTAGTGATGCTGGACAAGGCGGGCGTCGTTCACAACGACATCAAGCCCGACAATCTGATCTGGACCGAGGTGCGACAGGGACATGGGCGGTAGCCATGGCTTTCCGGTGTTCACGATTGCACATTCTGCAGGCTCATGGCTCTGGTCCTCGTGCCACTCAGCGGGACAACAGCCGTTTTGTTTCTTGCCGGACCCTGCGGATCGCTGTAGCCTGCGCCGCCTGGTCGGGACAAGGGTGCCGTCTGCCACCATGTGCCGTTTTGCAAGGCGGCTGCATTGTTGTCCCAATCGTATAATGTTGGGACATGATCTGGCAGTGCTCAGATTGATTCTCGTCACCAGCGTTAGACCATCGAAATTTATGTGCATGCCCGAGATTGCCCGAGTGCAGTAAGTCACGAGGTAAAGATTGTGGACTTCGGATGTGCCCGCGACGAGCTCAGGAGCCTGCCGGAGGAGTGCCGTGAATGAAGTGTTTATGGAGACCAGGGCAGCCGTTCTATGCTTGAGGTCTTGACCATCGTCATGAAAGCGGCCGCAATTGGCACACCTGGCTACGTGGAACAGTTGCTGCTTATTCTGGTGTCCCTTTTGCAATCATCATTCAAGAGCATGCCCTTTCGCCGTCTCGCTTTCGTCCAGTCCGTGCTGCAGTTTTGTTTCTGCCAGGGCTCTTGCCGAAGGTGGCGCTGGTCATTTGGGTTCGTGTCTCAATCGAAGTCGATGCGGCCTTCCTGTGTCTTCGGACAGACCATCAGACTGGACTGGGAACTGATGGGATGTCAGGCAAGTGGGCTCCTGAGATGACCCTCCGCCTCGCCATTGGGCACCGCGCAGATGTTTGGGGCACTGCTGCACGAGACCTGGATGAGGAATTCGCAGTCACGCTCTTTGGCATAGAGAGAGTGGCAGAGTGCTGCGAGGTATCTCTGTGTGAATTGCTTTGTGGGCGCACGGTCTGGCGATCGGAGATGGACACAGCGGAGGCCACTCGCAAGCTGTGTGCAGGTTCGCAGCCTGCCATGCTCTACCATGCCGTGAGGTTGTGATGACACAAGCGCTTGGTTTATGTAATCTGCGTGACGGCGTGCCGCCGCCCCGTCCTCATGAAGAAAACTCAGTGCCTGCTTTTTGCAGTGGGCATGTGTCTGGCCGTCGTCATAGTGACAAATAGTGACAATTACTGTATTGGTGTTGAAGAAGGTCTCTTCTCCGACGAAGTCCACTGGACGTTCGCCAGCTCTACACCCCAGCTTCCTGGACGAATTCATTTTCCGCACAAAGCATGTGTGTAGCGGAAGTGTTGGGATTTGCAAGCGCGGGTCAGCCATCATGAGCCTTTTGAAGGCACGTTCGGGTCACTTGCAAGGCTCCGCGGCACTGGCCACTACGGCGAAATGCCTCTGGCCAGATGGAGACGCTTCGGCAAGCTCCCAAGACTTGATCACTGCAATGTGAAGCACTGCAGTAGTCGCAGTAGTCGTAGTAGCAGGTGGAATAGTAGCAGCAGCAGGAGCAGGTGAGCAGGAGCAGGGTGGTGGTGGCGGTCGTGCTCGTGGTGGTGGTGCTCGTGGTGGTGGTGCTCGTGGCCGTGGCCGTGGCCGTGGTCGTCGTGGTGGTAGTGGTGGTAGTAGGACTAGGAGCAGGAGTAGGAGCAGTAATAGTAGTACAAGTACTAGTCTAGCTAGTACGAGTACGAGTACGAGTACTAGTAGTAGCAGTAGTAGTAGTAGTAGTAGTAGTAGTAGTAGTAGTAGTAGTGGTAGTGGTATTTACTAGTACCCCGGGACGACAACCCGTCAGACCCGTCTGGCTTTGCATCTAACATTCTGAACCGACGTCGCGGACTCACCGAGAGTTTTTTTGCTCACAGGCTCGTCCAAGCTCATGAGCACATGCCGTTCGGGATAGCTTTCTCAGGCCGAAGCGCTGGGGGCTTGAGCAAGTTCTCGGCCAAGGATGGCAGAGTTCGGAGAAGGTGGGAGGTGCCCATTTGCGTTTCTATCACAAGCACTTGAACCGGAGAGGACCTTATGCCCACTGACTCTGTGTTTGCAGAATAAGGAACGAGATTTCGTTTGTGTTGCTTCCGTGCAGCTGGAGCTGGGACAGCTGCTGATCGCTGCTCTCGTGCTGGCTGGGACTTCAGTGATCTGCAGTGTTTATTTTTATGAGATTCACCGAAAATATGCCGACCCTTCTACTTCTGCTTAGCCCATGTGGCCACATCCTCCAACTGCTGGTGGATGTACCTACTTTGCCATGGTTATCGTGAAGGCCGATGCTCAAGGCCCAAGATGGTGTTGTTTCAAGTGTTTGTTTGCCAGTGCACTGGCCAAACTTGAAGCTAACATATTATGATCGCATGGATGAATCACAGCAAGACCAGGCTGTCTTCACAATCAACTTCTGTCCTTGCTGTCAATAAGGACCCAGCATTTCGCCCTTCAGCGACAGAGCTACTACAGCAGGAGCCCCGGTAAAGAAACCATCTCGAATTTGCCTCTGCGCGGGTGATGATGTATGACTTGTATGACAGCATGATGCCTGGACATTGATCGACTGACTCAGGTGCTGCAGCTTTCTGAACCCGAAGATTCACGAGGCCAAGCATCTCGACTCTCTGTGTTCGAAGTCAGTGCAGCGTCAGGCCGTCTCTGAAAGAGGATTCTGACTGGGGCTGCTCTGCCATCAGGCAGATTGCGATTTTGTACTGATACACGGGGTTTACAAGAGAAAGGTCTATCTATGCACATGTTTAGCCAATAAGTGCTTGCATGTCAGTAGGTGTTGTACACAGAAAATTGACGTTGTAAGGAGAGACCCTATTTTGCTGTTTACAACTCGGCTGGGTCTCATCACTTGGTACATAGGCGCACTAGTCGCAATGTTACTTCCAAACATCATGCCAAGGGAGCAAGATTTCAATTTCATAAGACTGATGATGTGGTGAGCAAGCACTACTTCGCAGCTTACAAACTGTAGGTTTCTTCCCTCGGTACATAGAAAAACTTCTGACAATGCGATTTCCAATTACAAGGGGATGAACTGGAAAATTCCGTCGAGTAGCAACACGGTGTGTTTTGCAAGCAAATTCAACCATATCGCCAGTGAACGTCGCGATACATGGTAGTTTATTGCTGGCATCAGCAAGTTTGTAAGGATTGGAACAGTCTGAACATTCTGGCCGGTTGGGTTTCGAAGAGCACATGTATTTATGAGCATGTACAAAAAGAAAAAACATGATCTGGACTGGGACAACGGTCTTGCAGGTGTTAACAAGAACACAAACCTAAACGCTGCAGGGCACGGGAATAGCAAGGTCGACATAATATGCGATATCATCTCATTGTAAGGCCAAGCAGTACCTTGCGTCTTACAGACTGGTTACTTCTCTCACAATTCGGACAAGCCAAGTGAGGTCTCTCGGTTCGCAGTCGGCTTTATGAGATGTTTCCGGCATTCTGATACCAGAAGCAAAGCTTTCATCACTGGGTGTATAGAAACATTCCCAAGAGTATAGGGCCTTTTTTTGTCCTGAGAAAAGGCAGTTTATGTTGTCCCTCAAGGAGAAACATTGCAACCTTTGCTAGATGTGTAACACGCATGTTTTGAGTTTGGAGCGAATATCGGGGAATTACGGAATGCGGCACCTAAATGCCTGGATATACGAGTGTTGACAAGCAGTCGCATAAGGGCATAAGGATATGTTATGGAGAGCTGTGGGTGGCCAACGCTCCGTAGCATTGAACTAGTAAAACAGAGACTCCAACGGGATTGCGGCATATTGCGGGATGGCATTGCTGTACAAGTATGGAAAGCTCATAGTTCAAGAATCTAGATCTAGGGAATGAATGATACGGACATAAAGTAAATTGGAACAGAAATAACACAGGGATGCACATTTTGACATGGTTTCGATGGGGTTGTTGGAGAATTCATAACCTGGTACGGACTTCATCTCGTCAGCATTCTGCAGGTATGGATTGTCAGAATGAAATGTGCAAATACTCAAGGATTTGCAACATTGGGCTGCGCCCTTCTCTGTTTCACGCATGTCGTCACACGTAGCTGGCTCCACAAGCGGGACGCTATGGTTCTTGCGTTGTAAGCGCACAGGCTGATGGCCGCGGCATCTGGCCAAGCATGCACCACCAGCAATGTCGAATCAGCCTAGAAGCGCCTAATCTTGTACCGGCACGGGAAGTCGAAGTACGGACAGACCAGTTCTGCAGTTAAAGCACGTCCTCAAAGCAAGCATGTGCACTTGGTTGGAGGCTCAGAAACATGAGCCACCAACCAATTCGATCTGCATCTGCATGCGACCAATAAAGTGCAATAAGGTTGTCCGTCCGGTGCAGACTCGGCTCAAACACGCGCGCGTTCGTGCCACTGCTGGATCTTGTAATTATTGGCTCAAGGGTGACGGCCCCAGCAGGTTGCGCGCCGACCGCCGTCCCTGTCGGTTTGCAAACGAAGAGCCCACCTTTGGGACGGGTTCTCAGCGACTTGAGTTGCGGTCCGAGTAGGAAGGTAAGTGTCCATGACCTTAGACAGATGAGCACGGCGGCAAACGGATTTCCTAAAGACTTCCTACGTAAAACTTAAGAACTGCATGGCATGAACAGCGGTTGCTCCTAATTCTCACGCTGGACAATACAAACGCAAACTTGAATTTGTGTTACTTGGAGGGCGTGGCCAGTGTTTGCACCGGACCTTTTAGTAAACCACGTGTGGTTGGTTGCGATCTCTTGGAAGCAAGACTCCTTCAGACATCCACAAACTGCAGTCATGCCTTCATCAACAAAGCCTGCGAAGTTTGAGACTTCATGCGGTACAACATCGTACCCAGGCTTCGGCAGCAGAAGGAGGCGTCGGGTCGAATGCAAGGCAGGCGCGAGTGACATCCGGCTGTGTAGGCGTTTAAGTTGGCTGTGCCGCCTTGGTCAGGCGAAAAGGCCCACCGTGCCACATGAGAGTTCCCAGCCTGCCAGAGCCCCAGCAAGAGCTAGATATCCGGTTGATGTGGCTCGACCACGGTTCGAAATTGCTGTGGTGATTCTGAGTTGCTCTTCTGGCTTCGGGCAACACTCCCCACCCTCAGGTTCCGGCATGGAGTCTCACTATACAGCTTGACATGAGCGGCTGAGAATGTCAATGCCCAACATTTCCAAATCTTGCATTGCCGATTGCACCGCGGGCATGCGCTTCCAGTAGGCTTCCTAGTGCTCGAGCGAGTAACTGGTAACTAGCAGATACGAGGACTGGCAACATGACAACAGTGGCTGAAACATGTACTGCATCAGGTAAGCGGTCCGCATACGGTTTGCATTGTGCGAACGCTGCTGGCCTCATGTCACAGCAGCTGTCGTGGCCCCCCTCTCATATTGTACGCCGCATGCCGTCCTCAAGGCTTCTTCTTTTATCTTCGCCGGCTATCGGCGCTTTGGACAGCCTGGCCCTTATGTTAGTTCAACGCAGTTGTGCGAAGTAGCAGAACTGCAGCGAACAGCCGTCTAAGACGTCGGGTGCATCAGAGACACTTCCAGATGATGTCTACATTCATCAGTACGCAGACCGCGTTAGAGGCTCCCAACGGGCCGAGCTGGCAGCAAGCCTGCCCTGCAACCGTTTTGCGGGGTCCGCAGATGCAGAGTTCAGTCAGGATGCGATCCTCAATCTGTGTTTGTCGTACTTTGAGTGGCCATCGCGATTCCAGATAGGCTGACAGGCACCCATGATTGCATGCCCGCTTGCGGCATGAGGTGTCTACTGAGTTGACATTCATCCAGCAGCCGTCTGGTGCCAGGCCTCGTAAAGCCAAGCTTGTGAAATCGCTTCTGGGACAGAATGTGCCCAGGCCAATCCTTGCTGATGTCAGTGCCCTGAAGGCTGCCGGTCGTCCGGTCGTTCGTATTCCAGTCGGGTAAGCGAGCAAAGGACCCGAGGCCTGAGTTTTACATTTATAACAAACTTCGAATTTGGAAGGGGGGGCTGGTAACGTGCGGCAGCTGTTGCAAAGACTGTCGGATCGAAGGGTGAAGCTCCATTCTTGCGCGACCGTGCAGCTCCTGGGTGAGCTGACTCAGAGGGGTCAGGTCCTCTAAGCGGCACTCCAGCTCCCGAGGACCAGATCCAAAGGGAACCCAGCCTCCCATGCCCAACGAAGACGCAACGCGAGACAGTACAAACAGCCATCAAAGATGCTTGTGTGAAGGCACAGCAGCAAGCTTGCATGAAGGTCGAGGGCATTCTAGTCAGCGGTCATTTCAGCACAACACCATCCGGCGGCTTCCAGCAAGAAGTCCTGCAATGGCAGCCACATGGGGGCGATCATGTGCAACACGCCTTTAGGCCTAGAAACACCAAAGAGGGATTCAAGGCGGGACTCGCTGGCGGGTGCATTCGGCGCCCCACGCAGTTGAGCATCACGACTGAGTGAAAGTGGCTCGGCCGCCTCGGCCCCCCCGGTCATGCGCTGTACTGGTTTCTTTGATCCGTAACGAGAAGGCGCAGTCACCGTCAGCGACAACACCCTCCTTGGGGTCGTACAGGCCAGAGCAATGAATTTCGGCTCTCTAGATTCGAGTGCAGCTCTGTGAGGCTACCAGCTCCTGATGCTACCACTTCCGCGCTTCAGCAAGCCGAAGCCTCTTGCTGGACGCACACGACGCACGCGTAGTGATTTCCGCCGCGTGCTTCAGCCTGGTGGTTGAGCGTTCCGGCAGGTGCCATCTGCCCAAGCGGCCTCTGCCCTCCCGCAGACGCCTGGCGGGTCAGCCCCGACTGCCTGCAGTGGTAACTTAGGATGTCAATTTGATATAACTTAACATCTGGCTCCACATGCGCTTTGGGTTGGGGTGCTGGGTTCTCGGATGTGCATGCTGCTCGGCCAGGCAGGCTTCTCCCGCAGCCCAGGCCACGTCCCTTCGACGTGCTCAATTCATTCTCCAATTGACATGTGCACTTTCCGGGCTTCGGATGTCTGCTCTGTCTGTTCTTCAGAAGCCGGGGTGTAACATGTGTCTGTTGCCATGCACTTTGCCGGACAGCGGACAGCAGGCACAAGATGGCACAAGAACGAATCAGACGGAGTCCACCACGTCAATGCTCATGGTGGTGTATGTATTTGGAAAGGAAACATGTGCCCTAAATTGCGAGGGCGTAGTACCACAATGCCGAGAGTGCTGAAGGTTTCGACTGTTCAAGAAAGTCACGCGTTGTGAAATTCAGGACATGGGCATTTATCTAAAGGTCCTTGTCGGCGGATTTATACAAAACGGTTTTATGATGTGAAATAACGTGTCCGCGAAAGATTTGCGATGGGTCCGCGAAAGGAAAGCAATCATCCGCGAAAGTTTTCACGGAACAGACTTGGGACACAGGAGACCCATAAAGAACATGCTATCATGCTAGGTGTATACCCCTTATTCCCAAGCACCCTCAGCCAGGGTTTGAAGAATGATTGTGTTGCAAGAATCGCTGCAAGAAGAAACATAGGCGCAGTTGGCAGTTGTATTCAGCAGGATTGCACGGTCGTCGTAGTCATCAGCATCACCGTCAGCATCCTACCGGTGCTGATCTGAACCATCAAACCGCAGTCTAAAACCCTAGACCCGAAACCATGGACGTGTATGTGCACTTGCTGCCTCAGCGATTCAGGCCAAGCCAATTTTGCGAGCAGGTCGTGCCTACTGCAACTACTGTTGTAAAACCAGCCTCAGCGTCAGAGTGTGGCAGTTTTGTGAAATCGTTGTAGATTTTCTGCGAAAGATCTGAGAAAGCTGCCGGGAAAGACGGCCCAGCTATTGCAAGGCCATGGCTCGACTACAGTGCAACAGCCCTCACAATCGTGGTCCTGGTGTATCGAATCACAGACCTACTACTATACCCACTACCACCACCACCATCACCACGACGACGACTACTACTACAACTACTGCTGCTCATTATGACTACCACCACCACGAAGACAGCAACAACATGGAACAACTAATGTCCTGTCCAGTATTCTTTCCTTCTAATACTACCAGTACTAAGACGGTTAATACGACGACAACGATGACAACTACTACTACAGATCACGCCACCGTAACGGATCCCATGCT
>CAJNDV010033119.1:115847-126238 GCA_905221635.1 Symbiodinium sp. CCMP2456
TTTTTACCTTTCCAGCCCCCGCCTCCCCAACCTGGAAATCGAGCTTGTCCTTGAGAAAAGCTTAAAAAAAGTAACAAAAAGCGATAAACAAAGAGCCGGAAAGGTACAAGAAAGGTGAAGAAAAGGTGAGGCTTCACCCAAAGGTAAAAACAAGGTGAGCGGAAAAGGACTGTGACTGTGACAGTGACTGTGAGGCATTCGAGGTCCAAGCGGTCCACGCCTTCGTAATGCCATTGACCGGAAAAGGTAAAGAAAAGGCGGGCGGCGGCCCCATGAAACCAAAGGTTAAAACAAAAAAGGTACCTGTCCTCCCTGTTTAAGACCGATGGGTCGTCGCTCGCTGGTGGGCGACGGGCCGGGATATGCCGAGATGCAAACCCCAGCGCCGTACAGCCCTGCTCTGGCGAAGGCGACGGACCCGGCGCGATGCGCTTCAAACGACTCCAAACAGAAGGGTCGGTCCGTCGTATTTTGGTGTGTTCGTCGGGTGTCGAACTTGTCTTCGTGTTTGTGTCCCTAGGTCTGTCTGTGTCTTTGTGTCTGTTTGTCTCCGCCTAGTTATCTGTCTGTCCTTCGTCCGTCCGTTTGTGTGTGTCTGTCTCTTTGCGTCTCTGTCTTTCTATCTGTCTCCTTCTTTCTCCCTCCCGCTGTCTACCACAAGATTTTCTTGTTTGACCGTCCCGTCACGCTTCAGGCGGCTCTCGTTTCCTGATTGAATCGCAACGCCTGTGCAAAACGATATTTGATGAGAGCTGTTCTTCTGTGGTTTACAAATCAATCGTGCATCATCCTAGCAAGTTGTCTTTGTCTTTCACTACCTGTCCAGTTGATTCCACTAGCTGGCGGATGCCTTGCGGTGCTGCAGTGACCAAAATCCCTCCGAAGCATTTGCAGGACTATGGAAGTACAGCCGTGGGCTCAGCGCACCCCAGCATGGAAGGTGGCCAGGTCGATTGGCCATCCAGAGCTTCTGAGTCCTCGAATCTGGAGCTGTTTGTGAGGTTTCATCTACTGCCGGGACCGGTGGGACCTGGTAGTAGGCACGCCTGCTTCTCTTCGTATTGGGGCTGTCTATCGTTGCCAGTCACTTTGCATTGAACTAGGATCTAAAACTAGACGTCAGATGCACATGCACAAGGACTTCCCTGGGCCGCCAAAGCTGGTGTCAACGTGGAAAAAGATGCTTTTGGTTGGGTATGCAAGGATCATGGGGTGCAAGCTACCAGTCATTTTTTGCATGATATTCATGCATTCAGAGAGAAGTAGGAAAGGTGTGATTGCTTGCATAACATGGCTTTCAAACTCGCTTGCATATTGGCTCGCAGAATCAGATATTTCTGGATTGCTTGCATTGTGGGACGTCGCCTTCTCCACGCGTGCCGGGCCTTGCTTGCTGTTGTCTTGTGAGTAGTATTGTTTGACTGACAGGGCACAATAATGCGCAATGTTATCCTCTTGTTTATGATGTTAGTGACTACGTCTTGCCTCGAACCGCACACCGCCACATAGCCACATAGCTGCATAAGATCTGCATAAGGCTTAATGGGATTGTTGGTCAGTGCGAACCGTTGCCTAGAAAAGGTCAGAGGCTCAAGTGCACGTGGATTATTATCGTCCTAGGCCAGACAAGACGTCGCCTCTCAGAGCTTCTCCTGCGTGGCAGATGTTAGCAGAGGTTCCAAGGACAGCATGGGAAAACCATTTTGTTTAGAGTCTTCTGCTTACGAAGCGTGGCCCTTGCACAGTATCGGACAGGGCTTCGTGATTCTTTGCCAACTCGAGTGTTAGAAGCTTCAACGTGGTTCTGCACGCACGAATGGCCATGTCGCACTGAAAGGTGCATTGATTGTTGTGGCCCGGCTGCCAGCCCCGGACTCTTCCGGGGCTGTGCATGGCGCGCAGGCCGTGGTGACAGGAAGTAGTCAGACAGATCATCATTGAGGTCATCTTTGCCCGTGGCCCACCCAGGTGACGACGCAGCAGGGTCTGGCGAGTCGAATGGTTTCCAGGTGCTTGCAGGGCACAGAGTGGACAGCTTGATGCCTGCTTGCATCTCATGCAATGCGGACATGTAGTGCTGGCTGCAATGAACTGCATGATGACCGCATCCAGCCTACACCAAAACGTCACCGCTGCCGCCATCTCCCGTCCTTGCATTGATTGTGCTCCGGCTGCACGGGATTTGGCAGGTTTATCGGGCGCCGACAGGCTGCAGTCAAGGCGGCTGCTGTGCCAGAAGCTGAAGCCCCAGCTAGAGGTGCAAGAGGTTCCGACAAGGCTCCGTAGCAAGTTTTGCAGCACAACTTGCGAGGCAGAAGCTCCTCTGGTCTCACCAGCATCCAGTCCGTCTGGGCTCCATGAGCTCTTAGAGGCACTCGGAAGCCGGAAATTTCTCGGAGATGGACAGCTGCGTTGTTGAAGTCAGGTTCACAAAGATAGGCCTCCAAGATGCAGAGTAGAGGCCGCGCTCAATGCTGGCTTGGTGTGGCACATCATGAATCTCGTGATTGCACACAGGTGGCAACGCATACAGCAAAGAACTGGGGCGGCAGGCACGAAAACGAGGACCATGCAAGCTGCAAGCTGTGCTGTGTGGTTGTGCTTGATATCAGGCATGCGCAGTAATGTAAACATCGGCAGAAAGCAGCTGGTCGGACGGACTTTATTTAGCACTGCACTTCAAGATAACATGAGCGTTTGAAAAAGAGGGAGGAAAGAAATTCATGTCGATTTCCCTGCCGTAGATCCGTAGATGGTATTAACAAAGCTAGCACGTGCTGCCTCGGCCTCACCGCAACATCACGCGACATGGCAGCTTTCAGTCCGAACAGTTTTAGACAAATCCAATAAGGTCAACGGCCGGGGCATGCGGGGGGAGGGGGGAAGGTTGTCGGGAAGGGCAGCGTCGGAGGAAGGAGGACTGTAGGGGCTGCCATGCCCGAATTGCTCGCTCAAATCGAGTTAGGGTTTAGATTTAGGGTCGCAGACTCTACGAACCCTTCAAGACTTCGCTTTTGTCAGCAGGATCGATGCATGGCAGTTCACGACTGCCTGAGCGATTCTCGCATTCCGTTTCACACAGCCGGAGGCTTGAAAGAACGGAGCTGCATCCAGAAAATGTTCTTGATCCCTGCCACCCCCTGGTCCGGCACTGCACAGAGCCCTGGCCGAGGTTGGCGTCCTAGACGGTCACGACACGGACTCCGCATCCGACTTGGCTGCAAGCCTAGTTCCAGAGGCTTGCAAAGCCGTGTGCAAAAAGGCGGAAGCCGGAATTGACAGACTAGAAGTCGGCGCAACTGCCCCATGTGATCTGCAGGTTGCGAAATTGCTTCCAGTCGCTGTCGGCAGGCGGATGAAGGCCGGAAAGCCGTTGCTTGGCAGTTGTGAGCGTCGTGTATGTAATGGTTGGCATTTGCCATGTATCATCACACATGGTTTCTACAATGTGCGGGTTGCAGATAGAATGGCAGAAGGGCAAGTAGGAGATTTGCAACCTTCTTGCACCTTCGTCCTCAGACAGTGCCATTGAATCCATTCGCAGGAATGTATCATTATGAAGTCCTCCTTGCATGATGCTTGTTGCGTATGTTCTAACACGACAAGCCCATGGTGATAGTAGACGCAGATGGTAAATAAAAGATTCCTATTGGGCCAAATGGAGCGAGAAGCTGATACCGAGAGCATGCAACAGCATCAATATTGTCATCTTCCGGTCTGCTCGCCACGAGAGTCGCCGGAACTTAAGTAACATCCCGCACAATAGTTGTTGATCCACAAGCTGCGCAGGGAAAAGCTGGTGCCGGCTAGGGAGGGTCGGATCCACCTTTCGTCCGCGTGTTCTCCGCGCTTTTCCACCGTGCACTACTTGTCCAGTCTTTGAAGCCTCCGCCCAACGTAGACAGGACAACGGGGGACTAGGCTTGTCCATTCGCAAATCCTGAAATCAATTGTTTTCCGTGTCTTTCTCGTTGATTCCTGACTTCCTGACAACCCGGCCGATAGCTGGCAATCAACATCAAGTGGGTTCTCGATTATCAACAGCACCGCAAGAATGGAGTTGGATCGTCCCCCGAAGTCTGCTGGAAGCGGAACTTGCCCTTGAAGCCAAGTGCAGCATTGCGATGTTGCAGTGCTACAGCAGTGGTGGACGCATGGTCCGGCTTTTGTATGTCAGTAAACACGAACCATTAGAATTCGCAGTAGGAATGGACATTGTAGTGGTATTGGTATGAAGATTCTGACAAGAAAACCTTGCATAGTGCCGCAGCCTGAGAAGAGATGACTACAAGTATGGATTCTCGCGCAAAGACAACCTGCGCGGTGTGATGGAGCCTCGAATCTGCTGGAAAGTCTGTGCCTGCGAGGATGGTCTTTCAATCAGCCAGGCTGGGACATGCAAGTTTTGGAGGAGCTGGTGTGCAGTTGTGATCAGTATCATGACGGCATGCTACAGCAGTGCTACATCCCCACTGCAAGCTCGTGGAGCAAGGCTTACCTGGAAGCAATGGCTGAGATGGAAGACCGACTCAAACGTGAGCATGCAACTGCTGGCACGTATGCAGCTTACCTTGGGAACTTTAGATCCTCGCAGTCAGCAGTACTTCATGAGGAGCAGTGCCGATCATCACTGGAGTCGTCATCCGTCCGAGCCGCGTCGCGCTTTCGCTTCAATTCTTCCGCAAGGTGTGTCAACAGCTGCACGATCGCTGCAGGCCGAACACTCAGAGATTCACTGGAAAACAAGTCGACACAGACCTTCGGCCGACCCTCCCCCGAACGTAGTCCGTCGTTAACTTACACCTTTTGGGCTGGGGAGCCAAGGCCGGGTTTGGTGCGCTAACCTTGGCGACTGCCGCGCAGCTCTCGTGCTGCTGGAGGCCATGCCATGCCATGGATCATGGGATGTGACAGGTCAAGCATGCCACCATCTCCTACAAGTAGTCGGTTGTTGTTGACGAAGACCCATGGACGACTCCCCATGGGTGCTGAGTGGGATTCTTCCCTGAACTGCTTTCCGGGAGTTTTCTCGGCCGTTCGAGGCAAGTGCCACGGCAAGTGGCGCAGCCAAGGCGTGTGGAAGTCAAATTTGTGAGGGGATGCATTGCTTACGGTCCTGCACCGCGGTCATCCTGTTGTTCAACACTTGGCTTGAAAGGCACTGTGTTTTCTTTAGGTTGCTCAACTCCCTGCCGGTCCGCACGCGCTGAAAGTGCTTCCTTGCCGAATGTGCGGAAGGGTTTTTCAGATGCCGTGCATTGTGCCGACGCAGGCTGAAGTCCTCATGTGGCTGTCTCGCGACCACAAGGCTCATCCCAGTACAAAGTCGATCCTTGCAACTTGAACCGCGGAAAGTGCCACGACGCGCTATGATGTTGTATTGAATGATGCCTGCGGCAACATGAAAGGCCAGCTGCCCGATAGAGCAGAAGCGAATCGAGGCGGTCGGCGGAGCGGCCATCAACTCAGACGCGGCGCGAGTAGACGTCGCACACGATCCCCAGCAAGTTCAGGCAACGTCTAGGAAACGGTAGGCATAGACAGGGACAGTGCAACATGTCCAAAATACTCGAAAACAGATCGAATCCGAATCCTCAGGTCATAGACGGAAGAGTCGAGGGCTTGGAACCTTCCAGGACAGGGATGCCCTGGAGCCTTTGCACGAATCACGAAGACCTGTACTCGCCCTTTGTGCTTGGGAGGACCCTTGGCGACTTCGACGTAAAAATGACAGTGAAGCCAGGGGTAATCTCCATCGTGCCTGAGGCATCCAGGGCGCAGCGTAGGAGAGAAGACGGGTGAGAACGGGCTGCGATACTTGTGAGGTGCGAAGTGTGGAGGTTGACGCTGGTCAGAGCCTAAGCACAAAGCTTCCTGCACACGCATGTCGTCATGCATCCCGCCATGATGCTACCAGTCACCATGGAAACTTCAAGGCTCAAGCAAGATAAGCAGTACCAGCTACCCTTCGCACCTCGTCCTTCGTACCTCAAGCACAGGTCTGAAGTCACACCAGTCTTTGCCCTAAACGTTGAGGCAGCGCTCATGAGGAAGACTCTCTGATAGATGCTCCCAGTATACAAGACTCGTCCATGTCCTGGATTCCTTTACACTGGCATTCAGAGCCGAGCAGGATGAAATACACATGGTCTCGGATGGCGCAAGTTCTGGCTTTTCTTGCATTTATGCAAAGCTAGCATATTGAACAGCGTAGAAGGTCGGTCCTGGTGCTTGATGGAACACGGCAGTCTCTTTGCAAAGCTCTCAGGCTCCACGGCCAGTGGCCGCCGTGGGATTTTAATGTGTGCCACCGATGGCGTTTGGGACGTGATGACCGGGCAGGACACCGCACTGCTTGTACGTGTTGCGTCGACCAGACTTCGAGTCACTTCGATCGGAAGCTCTCAATCACGATTGAACAGTGAGCAGTGTCCGACGTCATACCGTATATATGGTACGAAGGCCTGAGTCAACTTGAACAGATCACCTAGCTTCGGCAAGGCAGTCGCAGAAGTTCAGTAGTTTCGACAGCAAGCTCATCATGTTGTAGGGCCTGGTAGGGCTTGCGAACTCATGTTCTTGAGCTAGCTTGAGGCTTTGCAGTGTATAGAAGTGTGAAGTGGTCTTCAGACATGGAAGAGGGTAAGCGAGATTCTGCACATGCTCTGCATTACCTGGAGGACCTGTGCAAGTTGATACAAGCAAGAAAGGACGGGATGAGTGGCGTTGGTTGCAGTGAGCCTTTTGCACTCGTACCTAGCTCAAGCCCACGATCGCCTGCTGCGAAGAAGCAGCGCGGGATCCCATCTCCAAACCCCTGACATTTGGCACGCCCTTGAGTCCTGCACTTGCACATCCTCTCGAGCGCTCTTCTCATCTCACCTGGTGAGGACCTGGCTGCTTTCCTGAGCCCCGAAGCGCTATTGGAGGTTGGACATGCCCTGCGAACGTTGAACATTGATTGCTGTGTTGTTGTTGGTGTCCTAGATGTAAAAGTTGCATTCCTGGTAAATGCTGAGGGGCAGCTTCAGAATTGATATGTTGACTTGTTCGATGTTTCGATTGAGGTATATTGAGGTGTTGATTCAGTTTTGAATCTTGGGTTTGTTAAGTTCCAGGGACTTTTTGCCAACACAAAACCCCTAAGGAAGTTAAAAGCAAAGCCATAAATACCTTAGCAAGCTAAGGAAAGCAAGAATATCTCAAACAGGTAACGGGACTAGATAAATCAAAAGCAAGTCCCAGAAACCCAAAAACATGAAAGCAAACTCTCCCCAAACAGCATCAGCAGGGATTCAAGAAAACTCCACCAAAAGCCTAGGGAACTGAAGCAAAGGGGGAACCGTGTAAACAAAAAACAAAATGCGTGGACAACACAACTAAGAAAACAATTCTATGAGTCAAAAGCAAGCGCACAAACAAACGAAAATTCCTAATAATTGCACAGATGTCAAAAACCTATGGAGATAGATCAACCAAAAAGAAGTGGATGCAAAACACACAAATAGATCAGAAACAAACCTAATCCAAATCAAAGGAAACTAGCATGGCGGCACGGGGTGGCATTTCCCAAGGCATACCAGCCACGACATTTCTTAATCCCTAAATGTTGTGTTGCATCCAGTTGCATCCGACCTGCCTGGACTGTCAAGTTGGTGAGTGCATCGAGTATGCTTTTGTGGAGAGGAAGTGCGTTCTGGCCCGCATGAGTCCTTGATACTTATTTTCGAAGGCCCGACGTAGCACATCCATGTCATGCAGACAAACGGATCACTCGCGATGAATCCCACAAATTATGGCTGAACTCTGGCAAAACCGCTGGAGTCAACCAGACTTGCGAATTTCGGCACCGTTGCTGCGCCAGAACCAACCTCCTGCGTGGCAGGCACCGAGAACTGGTTTGCAGGCTCTCCACGAACTGGCAGAGGACTTTGCAGCGAGGGCGGGGTTTGATACCACAAGAAAAAGAGGTGTTGACTGCTCGTGGCCCAGATGCAATGCGGTGCAACCAACCTGTTGACAGTGGCGAGTTTAAGATTGGGAGAGCAGTATCTCTTCGCATCCCCCACAGGACATCGTGCAGTTCGCACTTGCCAAGGGCAGTCGCGATGCCAGACACCTTGATCCAGGGGTGATATGCTGCGGTTTCCATCGCTGCTACTTGTAGGATCTGAAGCAATTCCAAGGATTGCACTTGTCTGGTCGCAATGATAATGGTGCGGCGCTCAAGGACAGCAGACAAAGTTTGTATGCTGTCCGTGCATGAGGTAACAGACTTTCAAACTCCTTAGGGGTAAGTGTCGTATGCGTGTTACGTGCATTGTCTTGTTCATAGGGTCGTGTAGAAGGAACCTGACTTCTCTGCTGTCTCATTGCGAGGGGTGAGGGGTGAGTTGGGCCTGGTTGGAAGCCAAATTCTGCAAAGCTGAGGTTGCCCGCGACTAGCAGGCCAAGGTCGGGAAATAACAGAATGCAACTTTGCTGTGGTTTTGTTCGGTTCCAAACACATGTCGAAGACCTTAGCTGATAAACAAGTCTTGCTGTGCTCTGGCGTGTGAGAAGGCACAGCAGACACGTGAACCCGGCATTAAAATTCTAGCCGGGTGTTGATTGGACATGATTTGTCCAACTTTGTCCTGCAGGTGTCAGTCCTGTGCAGCGCTGCGCAGTGAAAGACGATAGCTGCGATCTGTCCTGGATGACATGGTGGGTCCGAAGGTAGTCGCCGTCGATATTGAGTTAATCGTACAGGGAAGCTTTCGACGTGAGCCATTCTGTTCAATCTTGGATCCTGCCATGCTACGTAGTCCACATACTGCATGATGTTCCTACAGAGTGTGCCACGCAACTGTCCATAAGGCAGTCGCGAATCACGGATCACAAGTGCATCAGTTTAAGCTAGGCAAACCTAGAAATAAAATGGTCTTGCAAAATCCGAACTATCGTAAAGTCTGCTTCATGTGTCAGGTTTGCAGTTGCAGCTGCCGCATTGAGCAAAAGCGTGCTTGGTGCTTGTCTCTTGTTTTGGCCATGTCATGCTCTTGGCGTATGCTGCGCAGTGACAGGAATTCACGGTGTCGACTTGTCTTTGGACGTCTGGTCGAGCCCAGCTTGAAGTTAGCAGAGCCATGAAAGATACCAGTAGCTTCTTCGTGCTTAAATTTTTTTCGTGGCACTTCATGCATCGGAGACTTCGTTCGGCCTGGAAGTGCTTACGGAGACTGCAGCACTGACAGCCCAGCTGAATAATGTGGTGATGTTACCCATAGCTGGTAAGCCGTCGCCGCAGGGACAAGGGGATGGCTCAGTGGTGCCATGGGGACAGTCGAGTGGTGGTTGAGATGCCAGCGTTTTGAGCGCAGATCTGAACCACTTGGCGAGTAAGACTGCTCTTGCCGCGAAGAAGGCAGATGGCAAAGTGGCATGTTCCGCACGAAGCAATCTTTGCTACTTCTCCTCTGAAGCCTGAAACCTGACAGCTTTAATCCCCAACACAGCTTTACACTCCTTACGCAGTTGAGGAATATTCTGAGAACTCGAAGGTTTGAGAAGTGTTTATTGTGATCGCAAACAATTCCTGAACCCGAGCTCCTAAAAGCTCACTGCCTGAGACAGACCTGCATCCGAACTTTCCTGAACCTTTGGGTTCAACCCGGTCTCCCCCGACACTTCAAGGTGAACGGTTTGCCGATGTGCCACGCACCCAGGCAAGGCAAGTGTCGGCGCTTCGGCTTCACAGACTTGGAACCCTGAACCGTTCCTGAACACCAACACCGAAACTCGAAACCCAAAATCCTCGAAAAACACACCCATTAAACCCTAAACCCTAAACCAACCTTAATGCCGAGCCACTAAAACCTAAATTCCAACTTGTTCTCAAAGCTACAAGACCTGCCCTCCCAAAATGAACCACCCTTCATGTTTGGAAGACTGCAACACTTCGTGAGCCTTAAACCCCGACATCCCAAACTCTATCTGAATCGCTAAGCCATCAGCCCTGCAGCCTGTGCGTACTTACTCATGTGCTTCGACGGGCGTTGTCAAAACCGAAAGAAACTGAACACAGGCAGCGATGGACTCGAGCTGGCAATCACCAAGCCGATCAGGTAAACGGCCAAGGCTTTCGGGTTTGTGAGAGGGCTCATAGCAGGAAACCTCAAGGTTCTGTACGTGCACTCTGGGGATCGACGGATGTTCAGGCTTCTTGCGACTGCTGAGGCTTTTCGAGGGTGTTGAAGGTTCTTGTATTTTCTGATAGTTTTGCGACAGTGGAGGTGTTTGCGGGGTTGAGGGTTGTTGGCTTCATTGCGTGACTTGCGGACTTTTGCAGCTCATATTTGCTTTGAGCGCGCAAGAAGGGAGAGCAGAGTTTTACGGTTTAGGGTTTAGGG
>CAJNDV010033120.1:0-22483 GCA_905221635.1 Symbiodinium sp. CCMP2456
GTCTGTGTCTGTGTCTGTGTCTGTGAGGCATTTGGAAGAAATGTGGCTGCAGTCCGCAATCTGTGCCCGTCGTCCAAAATGTTCTGCATCCTCGCGAGTGTGTGCTGTGCAGTCCTCGCAAACTTCTGGCTCTGCTTTGGCCAGAATCACCGCAAAGATCGCGAGGTGTCGAAAAGCCATTCGCTTGCCTGCGTCAGACTTTGCTATTTTTAACCAAGTTTGTCGAAGTCCAGGGCGCGATTCGGGTCCAGACCCTGCTGGCACGCAGCAGATCGAAGCAAAGCTACCGATGGAAATGGACAAACAGCTGCTGCACCCGATGCCAAACCAACGAATCAGTAGTGTAGCTCGCAGCCCGACCTGTCATGGAGAACGTTTCGCTGGTCGAGCTGAGGTTTGAGCCGCGACAGCTGGCGGAAGCACATGAAGATGAATGGACATTCTTGACTTGCCTGTGTTGGTCAGCTCGAGCAGGACTTAAGTCGAGAAATGGGAACCAACCGCTTGTTTGAGGGACGAACAGCGGATCATGGACTACCAATTGTGTGCCTGGCGCTGGTACGCTGAGCTCTTCCTCACCAGGACGCCGCACTCCAGCAATCAATGCCAAGGGTACCGAAGTCTTCAATTGCCGAGCATCTGGAGGTGCTTTGCACTGGTGAATCAAATCATCGATGGAAGCAGGGGGCGCAGGCCTCGACTGAAAGTCAGTTGAGAAAGCATGAAGGCAATAGGTTCACCAGGCTGGGCTGTCCGCTTGCAGTCGCCGGAAAACGAAACTCGCTTGCTCTGAGAGTTCGACCTTGCAGACAAAGCTCATACACATATCATGCAATGTCACGCAGGCGAGATGTTTGCTGATGGTGTGTGTCATTTACATTTGTCGCCTGCTTTATTTGGAGATACCTCGTTCATGCTTCTTCCGGGTTCTTGGACCTGCTACGCCGCGGTAAGCCATGCAGTTGACATGTTCACGCCATTCGTGTAGAATGACACACATGGAGGTGTCACATCCGAAGTTCAAAGGCTCCCATGACTGGCTCGCCATGTAGCATGCCCACGCCCGCAGCAACAACTTTCAGAAGAACTCTTGGCTCCGACCCAAGGGCCTTTCTCGTGATCGCGATGTCCGCAAGATTGATCGGGTTCGACCTGTGGCAGTCTACGTCCTGTGCACTTCCTGCACTGCAAGGCCTGCGCAGGCACAGAAGGGACTGGCTCATGACTCATGAGCCTTGTTGTGATTCAGGTCGAGAGATCGTCTCGGGGCATGGTATTTGTGCAGAAACGGCAACTGCAGCATCAGCAAGAAATATGACCTGGGCAGAGTCCACCCTCGGTAGCGGCGGAAGTCCACACCTCGAGAGGGGAAGCAGCCAGTGCTCTGATCGAAAATTGGCTAGGTCAATACCATGTATCTCAATAAGCATAACTCGTGGATGTATGTTGGCGTGGGACATCACTACATGGGCACTGCTTTCGTTCCAACCGCGCAGGCTCTCATAGCACACCCTTCTCTGCAGCGGCAACTGCCTGAACGATGTCGAGTCCGGGCTTGCGTCCCTGGCCTCTCGGAGTCCCGCATCCCTTTCTCACTCTGCAGCACGAGCCACATGCCCGAAATTGAATCAGTGCCTCTATCGCGATAGAGCTGGATGCTCGAGGTAGCCGGCATGATGCCGTTGCCTTCGCCGACAAAAGGGGTGGGCACGAAAATCACAATCCGAGAGCCTGAGCATGCCACTCGCACGCGGCCGTTTCCACTGCGAGGAGTTGCCCTCACGAACAAATATTCAGGAGAGCATGGCAGGAACTTTACTTTGATATTACGGGATCGTTAGTGACGCTCTGTCTGGGTTCGCTAGCCTATATTCGAGTGCCGTGTATGCCACGGAAAGAGACATTTCGTGTGGGAGATGCACTTGCTCAGCGCATTCTTGCGAAGCTCAGTTTGGAATCCAGGCAGTTCCTCGTTGCACGTCAACACCAAACTTTTCCAGACACATTGGCTGTCGGGCTCCGGAATCTGAGCAACTAGTTGCAGGTGGTCATGAGCTTCGACGTCATCGTGTCGTAGGCCCGTCGGAGGCGGTTTTTCCATCGTCGTCACCTTCACAACCAGGATGATGTCCTACATCCGTTCCACTTGGCGGCCCAGGTTCCCCAACAAGCCTAAGGAGGCCTGTGTTTGTTTCATCAATCCACAAAATCTGTGACACCCGAGCCTGGAGAGCAGCTCAGCTGTTGCAGAATTTTTGTGATGCTTTCAGGGATCTGTCGGGTCCTGCAAACTTTGCAAGCAGGAAAGAACCCTTTAGCCTGAACGATTAACTCCGAAATGCGATTTGATGCTGCCCTTTCGTCAGAGATTTGCCGATTTTGAGGTTCTCTGATGACTCGCAGCAGCTGAAAATCCTGATAAATGGTTTCCAAACCAAACACACAGCATGCATAGAAAACAAACACATAAGCTTTCTCAAAGTTTTCCGCTCAGTATCGTTAGAGGAGTGTGTACTGGCCATTACTGGCCACTCATGTTGTCCTAGACCGCTTTCGAGGGTGAGACCTCACCGGTGCTTGATCCGCTCCAGCAGTTTATCCGGGTCATGCTCGCCCGCGCGGGTCACCCGCTACACGCATGGGCTTGATGTAGGGCGGGACTGTAGCAAACCACCCGGCTACGAGCCCAGATGTGCAATCCGGGGTGGTGGAAGAGTGCGAGAACAAGGCCAGAAAAGTGGATTCGGCGAAACAGAGAACGGAAGTGGCGCCTGCTGCGGATCAGGTGTGCCGTTGTGTGCTTATCCAGACATCCCTGATCAGGCCACTCGCCATGCTCTTACGGGGCATACTTGCATCTTTGGAAGCATGTAATGCAATCGTATCAGATTATAGCATGCTCACCTGAGATGGGTCCTACTGGTACGATGCTTCTGTGCTGACACATGCAGCATGATGTCAACAGAAATGGGCAATCCGTTCTCAGACAAACTTGGTCAAGAGATGTCAAGACAGTTTTGGAAGAGGTGCTGAACTTCCTCGTGGGCAGAAAGAAGCTCAGCCAGATTCAGGCAGATTGGTACTGCAATGATAAGATGTGATAAGTTGCAGTCGTGGTGCGCCGGCACCAAGCCTGTGCAATGCCCGTCAAAGGCGTCATGCTCACCTGCAAACATCATGACACCGAAAGCTGTGCATTGTGAGCCTTCCGAAATTTCCGAGCTCTGGGCCGGTGCCACATGCGGCCTCCACTTGCCCCTCCTGCCAAAGAGGGGAGTCAAGTGCAAAAGACCTGGGAGCTGTCATGGGCCCCGGGCCTGTGGCCGAGGCAAGCTGAACCTCGTAGCTCGTACGATTTCAATCGCTTTCAGTCTGCTCTCTGCCCTTCACATTGTCATGGCAGCACCACCGCCGCTAGGGCACCGGGCGTTCTCCGCGACATCAGTGCATGTGAGCCTGTGCTGGTCTGAAACCATTGACATACCATTGAATCTCTGGCCAAATGAAACCGTTTCGACCCCCAATCGTCGATCAAATCACGGCAGGGAACAATCAAGCGACAACCGATGTTTGAGGCAAGCACCAAGTTGCGGTGCTTTCAGCGAAGGAGGCCTTGCTGAATCGATACAAGTTTGAAAGCGCATCAAAGGCCAGCATGCATTATCTAGCCATGCGGGTGGGCGCATGCAGCGAGAACCAGGTGGCGCTGGGGGCAACGGTGTCAGCGCTGCACTGCAGTAGGGCCGAAGCGGAGTTTCGGCCCGTCGCCCTCTTCGCGAGGATAGAGGACCTTGACGGCAGGGACATGGGCATGCAAACGGGTTTTGCTTGCGAACTCATCAGTGGAAGTCAGTGGTTTTTGTCATTCCTGTCCAACTCCTGTCGTCTCGACTATGTGCTCGGCAAAGGCGGGTGGGACATCCATCTGAACATCTGAACATACTTGCATCACCGTTAAGAGGTAGAGATATATAGTCCCACCACACCCTCGGCGAGCGGAAGAGAAGGCCACAATCAAAGGTATCAAAAGCCTGGCGGACAGAGTTGCTACGGCCTCTGACTGCTTGCCCTCACCCAGGCAAGCGTGCGGGTGCTGCAAAGGCAGTACTTCAGAAGTGGCATCATTTGATGTACCTGTTTGCAGGCGGCTTTGCATCCGGGAATGGTTGTCCTTGGAATGCATTCTGAAACAGGGAGATTCTGGGGCGCATTTTGCCCATCTCAACGACAGCCGCATCGAGGGCATCGGCCAATGCCGGGTCCACATTCTGCTTGCACTTCACAGCCGCTAACATCACCTTAAAAGTGCGTGCTGGAATCTCACGAGAACTCATGCACTGCAGTCTGCAGGGCGCTGGCCTGGTGGTGGCATTGAAGGGCTGCGATGAAATCCGCCTGCACGCATGCCGTCTCAAGTAGCTCAAATACACGCCCTGCACTGTGGGGTTCGGCCTCGCTCGAAAACGGTGTCTTTGGATCACTTACCGGCTTCACCCGCTGGCAAAGGCAGTATTCTGACCTTAGAAGACATTGGATGGGCTTGTCCTGTCTCACTGTCCTGCCGGTCCTGCACTGGCACGGGGACAACATGAGCCCAGCGCACCAAGCTGATGATCTTGCCAGCATGCTCTTCCTCGTGCCACCAGCGGCACATGACTCGCCCCCAGTCAAGCGCGGCCTGCTGAAGGACCGAAGTCCTTTGTATTCACCCAGCGCGTCATCTGGTTGATGTTCAACGGCGTCATGTTAGCCTGAGGGAAATCAAACATCACTGGGTAATCACTTCCTCGTGTATATCCAGGCCATCGGCTGATAGCTCCCCGATCTGCACCATGGCCTGGTTCAAGTGAGAGCTTGTGACCGGGGAGTCTGAGAAGCGAGGTGTTTTCGGTTCAACGATGGTGTGGGCATACGGCTCCACCTCGCATTATGCGGCTGGGCGTGGCAGTGTCTTGATATCAAATATCAGTGAACTGCGACAGCGCCACGGGCTCGTTGGAAGTGTCGCTCAGGCCTTCTTGATGGTGGCAGCTGCTTCTTTCATGTCGGCCACGAGCTTGGGATCATCAAAAATGCCTTTCACAACATTGGAGGGCACAACAGCTAGATAACACTGCTTTCAGAAAGCAGCCAATATGCCGACATTGGGGCCTACATGGCTTCCGCTGGCTTTACTAGTTCTGCCCACTGATGCGGTTCTGCCCACTCAATGCCGTGATACGTCGAAGCTACGCGGTGAAAACAAAAAGTGATGCGCAGAATCGTTAGACTTGCGCCACTTGCGGTGACCCTTGGGCCACACACACCATGGATCACTCAATGAACCGGACCAACAAGAACCAACCAAGCTGTCACAAGATAAATCACAGGGAAGGTCGTGCTAGCTGTTCTTCTATGCCCGACATATCAATCGATGCTGAAACTCCTTCCTGCGGGTGCATCTGCAGATATCATCCGTTGAACGAGTGAAGTGTCCGAAGCGCAGCCTCGAAGCTCTTCGTCTTAAACGCCTAATTTAGCCAGGGGCCAGCGGCCCGCCGAGCCCCAGGGCCTCAGGCCTTTCCTTCGCCTTGGCACTTTACTGACTCAAATGCCGTCCGAGCTGCCGCAGGGTACCTGACAGTGGCCACCGCGCAGGCGAAGCACCAAGTGCAACGTGGACTCCTGGAGTGTGTTGTATTCCAATACCAGAGGTCATCTGAAAGACAACATCCGCCTTCTGGATATTGTAGTCCGACAAGGTACGGCCATCCTGAGAAGTGCCAGGGCACAATCTGCGCCTTCAGACAAAGCCTTAGCATTCTCCAAGACCCTGCGACGATCGTCCGTCCTCGAGCTGCTTCCCCGCAAAAATGAGCCGCTGCCTTACGGCTATGGCAAGAAAGCACTACATTCTTTCCACATCTCCCTCGTGAGTTTCCGACTGGTCAGGGGGGATACCTTCCTTGCGAGCTTGGAAGCTGCTTCTCACACAACGACTGCACGGCATGATCAACGCTGGAGCATGGCAACACGCAGAACCCTGCTTAACAACGATATACCACGATCATACAGTCCTTGTCTTGGATCTTGGCCTCGCGTGACAGTGCCGTCCGCTGTTCCCAGTAGCACAACTCGCTCAGTCAACATGTCACCTTCACGTTGTCGATGGTGTCAGAGGCCTGCATGCCAGATGGCAAGCTTTCTTGCCACAGCGAAGCCCGCTTAGCAGGAAGCATGACAAGAGCGTCTTGACAACTACCGTGCCTCGGATTTAGTGGCACATTCATCGACAGAAGACTTCGACAAGCATGAGGCAGTTCGGTGCTGCCTACTTGTATTCTTACACTTGCTTCAAACTTGCGTTTGCGCCAGCTTGCAATCCCCGCTTTGCCGACACAGATGATCTTCACATGAAAGATATCGAAACCTCTCAAGACAGCACCGCCTCGACATCCAGTGTGATAGTCTTGCCCGTCAGAGTCTTTACCTGAACAGCAACAGTGCAGGGCCTGAGGCATTGCAGGCCATTGCCAGTGAACCAAGGCACGAAGATCTGCATGACAGTGGCAAAACACCGCTGAGGCTGAATTGATGGGGAGCTGAGCTAGCGACGAAATGTCTTCAGTAAGCAAGCATCCATGCGGCACACAGACTTGCGTTCTCGATGCAAAGATGCCACATGCCGCGGAAATGTCCGTGATCAGGCACTGGCGCAGACGTTTTACACCAGCTGATGTCTCAAAATCTAGAGCAGCTGCCTCAGACTCGCAATCTGTGCGTAGAGGGTCCTCGGAAGTAATTACAAGCTGGTGAGGCTGTAAGGCTGGTATGTGTAGGACAACCAGCAGGAACAAGCCGCGAAACTTCGTCGACAGTTCGGTTTTGTGCATCTTCCAGGCCTGCTACTCCCAATGTCACAGATTTTCACAGTAACAGCAATGGCAATTCCTTTTCCTTCGCCAGGTTCTCAGGTTCGTTTATGTGCGGCGCCAGGCTTACCGGGTACTTCACTGCTTGGCAGCCTCACGTGCCTCGCGTGCCTGGCGTGCTGCATGAAGCTGGCTCAAAAGAGTGGTGAGGTCGCCGATCGGGTCTACCGCCGGTCGGCAAGCCTTGCAAGCCAGAATAGCCTCAGAGACAAGAGTCTTCGAACAAGTTACATGCATGCTACAAACAACCCATGCGACCCATGCGCTCCAATTTCATCAAGGGGCAGTCCGATGATCCATGTTGGCAGCATGCATTACGTACGCAACGCCAGTAGTGCCTGCTCGATGAGCTCCGGCTAAGCAGTGGATCAGAACGCTGTGTCCTGTAAGGGCTAGCAGTTTCAACGTGGATGAAACTTTCAGTTTCACAGAATAACCATCACTTCGGCTTCGATGAGATTCCGACTCTGGCAGTATCATACATCTCATACATCTCGATATGTCTGCATGCTCAGAACGACATCACCGGTCTCAATTGGAAACTGCACTGGAAACTGCCACCAGGTTTCATGCAAAAAGATTGGTTGAATGGGTCTCTTGCTCTTGGAGCTCAAGCGAGATCTAGCACAGAAATCCTTTCAGTTTAACCGGAGCGGTGTATCTCTCCACTGCCCTTGATATTCTATTGGTCTGTTCATGACACTCTAGGTTCCTTTATGAAAGAGGATTCCGATCAAATTCGTACAGTATTGAAGCTTGGCTTGGATCAGTACAGCGACAACGGCGCGGACACTACTGAGGATGAAGCTGTTGACGATGATGGCAATCGTGAGATTAACTGATCTGCACATCAGCACGAGAAGAGTGGCGGGCTTCGAGCTGACTCCATAAGCCTTGCTACACAAGCCAGTGATGCACGTGAGGCATGCCAGATCCAGCTCTGCCTCGGCCGTCGGGTGGCCTGATGGAGACTTCGAACTCCAACCCCTCAACCACTAGCAGACAAGGAAGAAAGCCAAAGGAAGTGCAAAATGCAATTTCCAGGGTGGAAAGACAAGAAAGCAGGAACGAACAAAGACGTGGGGCTTCACTAACAACATATTCCAAAGCGGAAGCCAAACGGACTTACTCGTAGGTGCTATCCACCTACGAGCAAGTAGTTTTGATCATCACCCCTAACAAAGTACCATGCCAGCAAAACGCTGCAACAAGCCCTCTGCGAGTCGGTCCCGACTCTACGGCTTCATCGATCCACTGGAAGACTGGCACAAAGAACTCGTAGACACCACGGTGAGATCGAAGATCCAGGGCTGAGAAGAACTTGTAGAGATCGAACCGAAAGTATGCAATCGAGCCATCTTTGCCCTGGAATGCGTTTGCCATGTCACTCGTGCAGTTTACAATGTGCGTGATGCCATTCTGACGCAAGATGTCTCTCTGGACGCTTGCTGTTTGGTTCCCAATGAAAACCTGAGCTCCTGTCGTCGGATGCTTCCACACAGCATCCAGATTATTGTATCCATGCAGCCTCGAGGACTCTGATGATGCAGCGCCAGACACCGGCAGGTTAAGGGCCGCGAAGAGCTTTCTTGCCTCCTCATCATAGTCTGGCCGCTTTGTCACGTCAGCAGGCATGCCACAATTTAGGCAGCCACTCTGATCTAACAACGCTTCCTCGCTTGAATTTACTAGTGCACTTCTTGAGCCGGATCTGCATCATTGTAAACCCATGGCCCGTGACACAACCTCGATACCGCACTGCAGCATAATATTGTAGCCACACGAAATAAGTTGCTGGCCGGGCCAAAAGCGAGGCGAGGGAAGATCCTGTGAAAGGGGCAAGTGAATGAAAGGGTGCTCTGCTGCACGGTTGCCACCAGTTGGGGTTGGAAAATAACACCGCATAAACTTCCCTATCCTGGAATTGGGTTATCGTGTTCATTTCTTGTCATCGGTTTACCAACCGAGACCTCCAATCTTGATGATAGTAAAACTTTAGTACTGGAAATCCTCGTTTGAGGTCCTGTGCTTGGTTGTAGTACAACTTCAGTACTGTACATGCCGCGTTTGGGGTCCTGGCTGCATTGTGCAGGGTTGTAATTGTAGTACACAAGACAAAACACTGAGGCGCAGGGGTAGTATACAACCCCATTTGCAAAGGCAAGCAGGCTTCCGTGATTCAGAATATATCACCAGCATATCCCTACCGGACCTGGGCCGAACACGGTTCAAGATGCAGTGTTTTGCACTCAGCATCCCACGGCGTTCATGCTATACATCATACATCTGTTTCCCGTCAGCGAAGTACCGACGCAACCTAAAGTCCGATCTTGCGCTCCCATCACGCACCCCAGAAAATCTGTCTGTCAACCCACTCACCCAGAAATCCAGGCTGGTAGTGGCAGTGACGCAGGTGCGCCTTGAACCTTGTCAAATTTGGCCCTCTCACTTCATGTACCTGCATGTGACGTCTTCCAGGCGCGGAAAGCTTCCAGCATGAACACTGACTGCATGCTGGGCACATTTTGCTCATCTCAGCAACTGCTCCATCTAGCGCATCTGCAAGCGCGGGGTCGACGTTCTGCTTGCACTTGACAGCCGCCAGCATAACCTGACATGGCGCTTTCGCTGCACTTGCATGATCTGTCGGACACCAGGCCTGGTGATGCGACTGCAGAGCCGCAATATAGTCTGCCTGGCAAATCTGACTCTTGCAAAAGGCTTCTAGGGGCATACCACCTTGCACGCTAGTGCGTTGCTTTAGAATTCATGAGCTGAGAAATGCCAGTGTGTTGCCTTGCGTCTTGCATGGTCTGTTGATTGCACGAAGGCACTAGATCGCCTACTCAAGCATAACTGCCCGAAGCCGATGAAAAGAAGACCCTGAGCCGCCGCGCGGAAAAGCCTAATTAAATGCATCCTAATACGGTCTTTCAAGTCCCACCCTGCGGCCCGGCCTCACTTGCGAAGGGCGTCTTTGGGTCCTCGGTCGCAGTTCGAATCGTAGCCGGAGAGTGCACATGCTGCTCGAGAACCATCGAAAAGCCTCGCTCAAGCCAAGCATCGCTGACTGGCTTCACCCGCTGGCAAAGACAATACTCGGACCTTAGCTCGTTTTCGGACAACCATGGTCCGAACAATGCTAAGTCCACCCAAAACTGCACGCAAACAACTTGGCATGGCGCATAAGTGAGATGATCTTGCCGGCGTGCTCCTCCTCAGAGGCATGCTACATGTTGCAGTAGAACATGCTAAGCCCGTCCGCAGGCTTGTGATTGCCTTGGTGTTGACCCAGCGTGTCATCTGATTGATGTTCAGAGGCGTCATACTGGCCTCAAGCAACTGCATTGGCAGAAACGCTGAAAGCGCCACGATTCTGACGGGCCCTAAATTGCCCGTGCTTCTTCAAGAGCTGCGAGCCAGTGAGCGCAAACCCGAAGCCGAAACGGCAACACGAGAAACATCCACTTGCGTCCTCTGACGCATAGGCCTGGATGTTCAGTAAAAGCATAGCCAGTGAATCCCCATCCAAGCCCCACGCCGACAGCTCTCCGATTTGGACCATGGCCTGCGCAAGGATGGACTGAGATCTTGGAGAGTGCGCAGAACACAAGCTCAACAAACGAAGATCCAGATGACAGAACAACTACGAGCCAACAAGCTCAGAAAGCCAGGCTGCAGCAGGTAGGGCAACTGACTAAGTGCCGCACAGACTAAAAACAAACAGTCATTGAGTCATTGAGTTCACGTCATGCATGTCGTCTCTCCTATGTGGAAGGCAAACTGATTTGACCCTCCGAGGCCACAAGCAGTTCGCCTTCGAACGGAAGGGCAACTTCATGTTCTCTGCAGGCCACGCGCAAACACACACACACACACACCCCAGGGCCTTCTTGATCGTTGCGACAGCCTCTTTGACGTCGGCAACGAGCTTGGGGTCATCAAAAATTCCTCGGTCTCTGATGATGCATCCACTGACGGACTGACGCGCAGGGAACATGTCCAGCATTGTCCAGCTACTTCTTGCTGCTCTTGTCACTGTTGTAACTTGAAGCATGACTAGCAAAACAGACTACGAGGCGATGGTGTTAAGCCGTTTCTTCCGCCTTCCAGTTTCTTTGGGAGCCTTGCTTACGTCGCTCTGCTGCCTTATCGAGAAAAACCTCTGTTACTCTTTTGCACCTGCTGTAGTGTGCTGCCTGCTCTGAAGGCTCACGACGTGGCACACCATTTTCGCACTGTCTTTTGTCTGTTGCTGTGCCGGAGGTACATCACGTACGACTGCGAGTAGAAAGTTGACACTACCGTCACACGAAAGATTGGGCGCCGCAGGCTAATCGCCTCCCACAGCACGCCCTGGCGCTTGAGGGGCTATAGGCTTGCCAGACCGAACTGATTGTGTTGGCCAGCGACCGCAAGGCACCTGACAGTGCCCACCACGCAGACGCAGCACCAGGTGAAGGGTTGACTCCTCAGGAGCAATTGCAAATGTTTCATGTCAGAACTGAGTGACGAACAGGCCTTCTGGATGTTATAGTCTGACAAAGTTCGACCATCCTCGCGGCATTCGCTCGAGGGAAGGGGTTCCAAGCACAAAGGGAATTTGGCTATGCACGATATTGCACGATGGAAGCTGCCAGGGTAGAGCGTTCCTCCAACTGCTTGCCTGCAAAGATCAACCGCTGCCTCGAACGATCAAGGCAAAACCGCAAGCATGACCATGCCAGCGGCCATTGCTACAATCACCGCCACAGCCACTTAACAACAACAACGGGAGCACGCTGCCGAAGCTCACCTACACAGCAGGCATCCACCCAAGGAGCACAGAGCGCAAGTTGTTTGCTTTCTCGGACTCTTCAGGACTTCGTTCCCTGTTAAGTTTACATAACCTGACAACTAAAGCTGCGAGCCCAAACCAGACCAAGCAATGATTGGTGCCCCGACCGAGCTGAAACCAAAAACTGAACTCTCAGCTCACCGAGTAAAACTGATGTTGTCTTTACATGGTTAAGACCCAGTGTAGTTGGCAGGGGGGTGCCTAGTACTTGTATTACTGGCTGCTGCTGCTGCTGCTGCTACTGCTACTACTACTACTACTACTACTACTACTACTCCTACTCCTACTCCTACTCCTACTCCTACTCCTACTCCTACTCCTACTCCTACTTCTACTACTACTACTACTACTACTACTGCTACTACTACTACTACTACCACCACTACTGCTGCTGCTGCTACTGCTTCATCCCTGCATTTTAGCCACGACGCCCTCCGCACCCCGACGTTCGTTTCCAGCTTGTGAAACATTGGAAAACGAAGAGTCGCGATTGACCGGCAAACTCGGCACAACCTGAGGACACTGCTTGCAGTGCTCAGGCTGAAGCTGATGCCTCTTCCGTGTTCGACACCTCCTGGGACCGGGAGTGCAGGCCCTGCTCCGCTGCTTTCAGTCTTGTCTCGAGGCGCTGCCTCAAAGCTTGCATGTCTTGTCGCTTTGAGATGCTCTCCTTAGAAGAAGTTTGGCTCCCGTTCTCCTTGGATTTGGCCTCCAGCGGCTTAGCCCATGCTGGGAGCTGAGGTGATTCCACTGAAGGCCCCGCGCGGTGCTCTGATCGCTTGTGTCCAATCTCGGTCTTCTTCTTTGCCCAAGCACTTTGAGATGCCTTTGCGTCCTTCGCCTTTGACTCCGTCTTCTTACATGCCACCTTTTCGGTATGGGTCGTGGCTCGTGGGCTACGGCGAGCTCTTGGTGATGTATACGCTCCGCCCGGTTTCGCAGAGCCTGTAGAGGGGCTGGGTCGGTCCTTCGGCATCGCTAAGTGCGTCGGGAAGAGTCGCGAACCTCCACGCTCGGCGATGCGCGGAGACAGGCCATCGAGCCAATGACTGTCTCGCACCCGGGGCGAGAGTGGGCGAGTGTGTCCGTCGCGACCGACGCCACCAAGGCGCAAGACATCCACTTCTGCCTCTTCCTCTGCCGCTGCTGCTGCGGTGGCAGCTATAACCAAGCTCTGCTTGTCTCCATGTTCTACATGGTTTCCCGAGTTTCCACTGAAGCGGCTCTCTCGTCTAGATCGGAAAGGACTTGCTGACCGTGCTGTGAACGGCGATGCCCGCCCGTGGATCAACTCGTCGCGCCCGCGCTGAAATGGCCAAGCCATGGCAGCCCTCTGATCGTCGCTTCGAAGGCTTTGCTCGGACCGTTCGGTTTCCCTGACTGCAGACATGAGCTCTCCTGCCCGCAGTCCGCGTAGAGGGCTCGACCCTCGCGAGAATCCAGGAACGATGGCTGCACTTCGAGGTGAGTATGCATTCGTGGGACTGTTCTCGGAGACTGCGCAGTCGCTGAATTTAAAAGATCTCTCTTTTCCGGGACTGGCATGTCTCCGAAGCTGAAGCCTGCTCTTGTCCTGATTCAGTGCTATCTCGGCTCTGACAGGACTCCCGGATGATGCATGTTGCGACGTGACTCCAGCAACTCCAGCGTACCCGACACGAGAAGCAGTCAAGATATCACCAGCTCGCCATGCTGTGGCCATGACTATTCCGTGACCCTGCTACAGCTGAATCTGAGATGGCCTAGCCTTAGGCCTACCCTTCCTGCCACGGAAGAACACGCATGTGACAGGGTGCCTGCATAATCACAACTTGCGAGCATTTTTCGAGCGAAGTGAGAGTCCATGATAAGATCACGATCCGGTCCGAGCTTGGTGCTGATCCGGCGGGATACCCTCTTTGTCTTGGATCTTCGCCTGAAATGACCGTCTAGTGTAGCCAGCACCAGCAAAAGAAAAGAAGCCAATGAACAGGGCCTTCACGTTGTCGATGGTGTCAGATGCCTGTGACGCATAAGAGACGCATGGAAGTGGAAGCCTATTTGTGACTCGTTATGCTGCAGAATGCTGCAGATTGCGGGGTTGCCGAAGAAGCCCTTCGCAGGATGCGCAAAGACACCCTCTGCACTTGGGGCATCAACAGCGACAGTCTGAAGCCAAATCGAGATTGCACCGTCTGAGTGCGCGTGGTAGCATTCTCAGCCTCACCTCCACATCCAGAGTGATTGTCTTGCCGGTCAAGGTCTTGACCTTCAGCTTCAAGGCCGGACTTGAATCTTCAAGCGATGATAGCCGTTTAAGGCGTAGCATCAACTCAATGTCATAAGGCGAAAAGGGCTTCATATCAGATCCACCTCATCTCAACATACTTGACCACATGTCCCTGTCTCACCTTCTGGTGGCCAGCGCTTAGTCAGCTTTGCACTCACATCAACCTCCTGAAAATGTCGAATGCAAAACTCTCACTCCACATGTCGGAAAGTTCCTCGAACCGTCGACACGAAACCCGGCAAATCCAGATGAATGCCTTGTGAGGCTTATGCGGCCCTCGGCTTCTTGCTACTTCCAGGTGCTGATGAGCTGTAGACACGGTTTTGCCACGAAAACCCGCGCGCGACTTGGCACTGCCTCGACTTTCAGCTCTCTCCTCTTCTCTGACCGGGCTGCTTGGATAGCAGATAGCAGGCAGATGCAGCAGCTTGTCTTCGTCCACCCGCAACCTTGCCCCCTCCTATCTTGCCATTGCTAGGCTGCTGCATGCTTGCTGCTTGCTGAGGGCTCGTACCAAGTGAGGCTTCGCGAGACCGTCTAGTGAGTCTCGTCGCCAGGCCAAGGCACTCCGACTTACATGAGCCCATGAAATGGCTTCCCTTCACCTTGCAAGGCTCGCGTTGTCTGACTTCCTTCCCTGGTGTGTAGCAACCATACAACATGCGCAACCCCTGTGCTCATCTGTGCGCCTTCCTTGCTTTCGTGCCTTCTTCTGGTCCAAGGGCTTGTTACATCTCCGGCGCCAATTTAGCACACCCGGTTTTTGGGCCGAGGCCCAGTCCAGCAGGGTTCCTCTTCATGTCCCAACTGCATCCCAACTGCAGCAACACACAATTCAAGGCCTCGACAATTTCTGGAGGGGAGCTTTCGTCCCCTCTCAACAAGGCTGCTTGTTGACCATGTTTTTGAAGGCGGGCTTGCTCAAACAGTCCACCTGGTATAAAGAGGTGATGCCTTACACTGCGTAGCCGCCACGTTTTCTTGTCCTTCAATCCTGAACCTGATTGAGGGTTGGGGGAGCGCCACCCACCCCCAAAAGGTGGGCACCACACCCCACCCCCATCCCCAACGATGCGGTGCGCCCCACTCCCCGCGCCCCCCTCCCCCCTCCCCCCCCTCCCCCGACCAAGGGCAGGCAGGCAGGGCAAGGTAGGGCGCAAGCGCATTCCCCCCTTATTCTTAACTCAAATGGTGGGCGGAAAATACATACTTGTTTTCTTGACAAGGCAACCAAGAAACACACTCATTTGATATTCTTGTCTTGCGGGCTTTGGGACCGGGGGCACGCTCGCTCTACTTCTTTCGCAAAGGATAAGTGAGAAAGAACGACCTTCCCTGCGCGCTCGGTCTGTCTATCTCTCTCTCTCGCTGTCGGCTCTCTGTCTGTGTGCCGATTCACTTGCGTTGCTCCTTCCGAGGGCCGGTCCAGACGATTACAAAACTTGATGAGAACCCCAACCCTCAGATTTGATATGATTTAATTACCGCATTGCAGGACCAGGAGAAGCCTTTTCAAGTTCCCCCGCATCAGCCTGGGTTGCACGACCCTCGTCGGGCGGAATTTTCCCGATTGCGAAAACTATTGCGAACGCCTAGCAGCGATTTCTTCTCAACTTCTGCCCTGCATTAACCCCCCCCAAAACCCCGCACCGTCGAACGAGAGTCCATCTGCTGCAAACTTAATGGTGGTAAGGAGGGTGTGGTGTCGAATCCTGGGGTACTTCGGGAAGGAAACAATGCAACTAAGAGGCAAAGATCTGCATGCTGCGAAATCCCAGAGGCGACTGGAAGGAAGCTAACTGGAGATAGATGCTGCGGTCAAGGCAAGCGTCATCAGCAACGAACAGAGGCAGTGCCTCCTCTCGAAAACGGCAGATATCAGTCAAAGTCACACAGTCACAGATGACGGGAGTGCGGCCAACACAAGAAGGCGAAGACCATGTGCTCGATGCCACTGGCCTGTACATCACAGCGTCTACTCCTGAACACTGTTGCGCGGGCACTGCACTCGCTGCACAATCTGTTTTTCGGCATTCGCGGGAGCTGATTATACCAGTTCGCACCTAAACCAGGCTAGCTGTGGCTCTCAACATGATTTGAAATAAGCGGGCAAAAGAAAGCCTCCTGAGTGGCGGCAAACTCGCTCTCGGCTCAAAATACCTCAGCCGAGAGGCAGCTCCAGCTGTGTAGTCTGATAGCACAACAACAACTCGCCCTGGGCTGAGAAATCGTGCGCAATTTTGCCATGCATAGATCTTGCTAACAATGACCCCAAATGAGCCACCACCCTGGCGCAGGATGCGGATTGCAAGAAAACTGCCCACGACAACGCGAGAGAGCATGTCCAGTTCACGCCAAGTCAGCAAACCAATCACCCAAGTGGCTCCCATAACATGATTGTCGGCGACTAATGCTATCTTCAAGTATGTGCCGGCTGCCCCGCCTGTCATCTAACTCTGGGACGGCCCGAGATGTCTTGAAGCCTCAAGCTTGATTGCTGGTTGGCATAATTGTGCAATCAATGCAGTAGCAACAAACATGAATTGCCAGCCTGCCGATACTGCTATGAAACAACGGGTGTCATAGTGGATGAAGTCAGCAGCTGCAGCTCGAAAACAGGATCTCTTCCCATCTGCTTCACTGATTCAAGTGCGACACTAGTGCAAAGCATTTTCATGGGGCTCCAGGGAAAGGGGCAATGGCACAACCGTCTCAAGTGCGTAATATATGTCGGAGCCAACGCGGAGCAGTTTCCCATCGACAGACGTAGACATGACGCGGAGCTGTATCAGCAAATCCTCTTTCCACACAAACGCTGCTGCCACGAAGATCCACGAAGGAAAATGCCACGGCAGTATGCTGCTACCCTTCCGCCTTCTGTAGATTGCCGGCTGTGGGATCAATCAACCCTTAAGAGCATGAATCTGCAGGATTAAGTGATGGTAGCGGCGGGGCGCCTGCTCATGCAACTCTCAACTATTGAAATTCTCAGCCCGTAAGAAAGGGTCGCAACTTGGATGCCAACACGACTTCAGAGAAGATCAACGAAGACAGCAGCAAGCTCCGGAAGAGTTAGCCATTTCGTACAGGATGCTCGGGGTGGGAGGCGTGGGGGCTCAAAAGTGCTGGCTGCATGCAGCAGGGAGGAAAAGTGGCAACATGAAACAACGAAGTTTTTCGTTCGTACATATGTCGAATAATTCTGCAAAATCACTTACATAGCTCTTGCCTGCCCAAGAAGTTCCGGGATGCTAAACACGCAGAAGATCACCGAAGCCAGTGCACTAAGAACCTCACAACCTCAGTGATCAGCAAATTCACCCAACCGCACACCTGTGGCAAATAAAGCAACACCCCCAGAAGAACTCCCCTGCTCTAAGCTGGTAGGACGGAGAAGACAGAGGACCGGGGAAGACTCGAGTCCACATGCTTCCGATGCTTCCAGTAAGAACATGGCCCCCTGGCGGCCCTGGCCCAGGGATTGGTGGCGCGCTTGTGTCCAGCATGAAATCCTTCATGGCGGAAGGATGCGCAGTACAAGCACATGTGCGGCACGGCCCACGAAGGCCCAAGAGCCGTGCCTCGTGCCAGTTCGTGGTTGTTCAAACACTTGCAGCCTGAATCAAGGCAAATTGCGGACATGGCTTTGGGAGCGGTGCTTTGATATAATCTTTTCTGGAAAGACACTTCGCCTGAGTTGTCATTCATTGCTGGAAATGACAGGCCTTCGTGCGAACTTCGTGCCTTCTCCTCTCCTCTCAGCATTCGCCATGCCATCCATGGGTAGTTTCTGAGCCAAAAAGAGAGGTGTGAAAAAGAACGTTCCGACGGCCGTTCGGCCGATGCCTTGCGCTGCCGCTTGCAATACCCCCTTCACTTTGAGTTTCGCTGACGTCCTGGCCCTGCTCCGGCGCGAAGATATCAACGGCCTTTCCGGCTAATTTTGCAGAATCTACGGGAAAGGCTTGCGATACCCAACATTAAGCATGTTCATGCCTGCTTCTGCTTCGTTGATTTCAGGTCTGCTGCGAATCATGCGTCGAATGCACGAAGCAAGACAACGGAAACGTTACAGGATGCTTTCCAGTCTACTGCTCTCCTCCTTTGAGGGGGCATCACCGAAAACATAAAGATCAAATGCCGTCGCAGCAGCTGATGCACTGTCCCGATTGCACAGGCCGTCACAACATGTCACAACATAACGTGAGAACTGATGACACTTCCCCGCAAGACTGAAGTGCCATAACCACGCATTCTGACATCACCTGTGCCAGTTCAATCAGCAAACTCACTCGGAGACCCCTGTGCTTCTGGGAAAGGTAACCGAGAAACCTTTCTGGCTTGGCCAAACCGGTTTTCTCTTCACTGTCAAGCATGTGTCACCACCGCAAACCGCAACTTCCGGGGCCCCTCAGAAGGGCGCAGAAGTACGCAGCTGGTGCGGCAAAAGCGCCGCCGATTTTCTTGGACATGGGATGGAAGTGAAAGCAACCGATTGAATCTCTTCTGCTGGCAGAACTGGAACATCAACTACGACAGCGCGAACATAAAGTATTTGGCATGTCAATCTCGCCTGCAATGCATCTGTACCCAGCTCTCCCATGACAACTTCACCTTCCGAGGAGCGAAGTTCTCAGCTTCAACGTCGATCTCTCACAAACCTTATGCCAACATGTGCATGCCACTGCCTAGTGCGAAACACAGCCAAGTGTTGCTACACAGGATTACACCGGAAAACTGCACGTTGACAGTTTGCACCGGAGTCTGCGTGCGATGTGAGTGGCATGTTCATACTGTTGCTCTGACAAGATCTTGCAAGCAGGTCACAAAGGCTCGGATGCCTTTGGTATTCCTCTAGTTGACCCGGCCATGACGGGCTTAGCTGGATCGTAGCGGACGAATGCAGGTCCCTCCTGCTCCTGCAAAAGAAGATTTTGGAAGCTACTTCTCCAGAAGACCTGAACGCCTAGCCGGCTAGGGGGCATGTCCTTGGCCACTTCCTTGTCTCCTGCATCTTTGAACCAGCCATAGAGTCGATCGAACCTTGTTGTGCCAACAACAGCCGCATCCCCTGCACTGCAGGAAGCGAAAAGCGTGATGAATTGTGCCCGAGCTGCTGGTCACACACCATCCTGGGCTGATGCATGGCGCCAGGTCTCGTGTCTTGGGGGCAATGCAAGGTAGAGTGGACTGCCATCCGGGGCTCTTGTGCCCGTGGTGCTTCATCACCGGGTCTCGACCCAGCTCTACATCTGTCATGAGTCGGCGCAGGTTCCTCTGGGTCACCGGGAAATGGAGAACATGGTAAAGCAGTGAGAAACATGGAGGACCGGACCGCCAAACAGAGAGAAGTGTTTCTAGCGCAAGCCTATCAAGCTCTTCTCTCCATTGGAGTCGGGCTCGCACTTCCTCAGCAAGAACCAGCGAATAAGCAGCCACAAGAGCCGACAGAAAGCTTGCCAAGCACACACGCAAGTGACTACTGCCGGCAGAATGGTCACATAATTACACTCGATGGGCTCCGGTGGACCCTTCTGTCAGAGCCCTGGGGTGAGCACTGCCGCTTCTGTGGAGTATTTCACTGACAAGGTACGGCTTCCTGCCCAAGGATCACCTGTCGTCGTAGCTCATTCCAGCTGTTTGCAGGGTTTGCAGTTTCAAAGGCCCGTCTCTTCTCGAATTATAATGCCGCATACCAGGTCTTTCTACCTTCTCAGCAAACGGTGATTTCTTGCCAGCACGCCAATCGGAAATCATCCGCACGTCACTCGACACCTTGTTTCTGTCATCTCCGCTAAATTTTAAATCCCTAAACGCTCCGAAGCATGTGCTGAAACACAGACGGCCACCTAATTTTCAGTAGAGGCTTCACCTTGACTAAGCTCAGTCGCCTCACGTGCCTTTCGTGGCGACTCGACTTTCGATGGCGACACATCTCCGGACCTGTTGAACAGGCAAGCGAAGCCGTGGCACGCAGGTCCAAGATGGTCCAAGCCATTGGGCACAGAACTGAGCTAGCTAGATGAGTTTGCGCAGGAACCATCAACTGAATAGGCACGAGCAGTTAGAGTGTCTGTACTTCCTTGCTGTAGTTATAGACTCTATCTATTTGGGGAGGGTGTTGAAGCCTGGCTGACGGCACGAAGGCGCGATCGCATGAACTGAAATAAACAGCTTCTGAACCCGTGTCATGCAGGACGTCCGATACTGCCCCGCGCAAGATGCTTAAGACCGTTGGCTGGTTACCGGGCTTTGTCAATCCAAATAAACCAAAAGCATAGGACCCTGATCGCCGCCAGACGACCCGCAATCCGCAACCCAAAGCGCCCTAAGCGACTAAGCTTTTGGCAAGGCTCTGTGCCGAAGCTGCTGCCACAGGCGGCACCCACGGCGAACTGGTGATAGATGTGCCCGTTAGGGCAAACCTTGGATGTATACGGTCATTCCGGATGCAGGTAAGGCATGTCACTTATCATCCAACGTGGCCGCTTGGGTTGCTCCCGAGACACCGAGGGGATGCAAGGAAGCTCCTGGGCGCAACAAACAAACGTGCGACATAGACCGTCGAGCCCGCTGTCAGCTCGCTTCCAGTGTCCGCACGCGCCACCATTTCTATCACAAAGGTTGCGACCAGGTTGCGAGGAGCCCTTAGACATGGGGCTCTCTACGCCCCGAGCCTAAGCATCAGATTTTACAGGCTGCATGTCGCAAAGCTATCAGCGTGCAACAACAACATACTCTGCCTCGTGGGCGATCTGCCTTGCCTTAAGATTCATGATCTCCACCCCCTCCTGCAGCAGGGGCATGAAAGCCAACACTAAATGCTAATAAAGAACCAACTCAGAAAGTCCTTGCGAGGAGACTCGTCTCCCTCTGTCGAGCCGGTTGACCGAGACACCAACCGTTCCTGCCATTGATAAAAAAACACAAAAACAAGTGTAAACATATGTCACAGTGGACGCTCCAGCACGCGAGGCACATTAACTCTTCTGAACCTCATGTCAGAGAAACATCAGAAGATGCTTTATCCCTTGACAGGACGTAAGGGAGGAATAAGGGACGAAGCCACCGTCTTTTCTTGTTATGAGTTTAGGGCCCAAGCTTTTTTTGGGTTGTTGTTATTGGATTCTTTTTGTTGGAGGGCACGTGCCTTGGAACAGGGACTTGCTATCCATAATCTATTTCGAGAGCATTCAGTTTATCTCCTATCATCCCCTGTCGGGGTTGAAGGTTTTGGGAGCCGGCAGCACCGCCTACGGATTTGGGTTTGCTAACCATCACATCTCCAACTGTTGTTTTCGGTTGTAAGATATAACCCCTATCATCTCCTTTTAAAGTTTTGTGGCTTTTTGTCATCCAACCTGCCGGACGAGGGTGCTGCGTTCTAGTGAATAATCACGTCTTTGATGCTTGGCTGCAAATTTATTGGCTTGGCCGGCTTTGCCATCTATTATTTGAACACTTGCTTTTGACATGCGGCTTCGGACATTAGATGTGCCATCCATCATGTTTCCAAATTGGTGGTACTCAATCATCTGCTGGAGTTTAGCACCCATAGGTCTTCAATGTGCCATCCGTCATCTCTCCCAACTTGGGTTAGCCCACATCTGGTTGGGGGGTTAGCACCCATCGGGATGTTCGGGAACCCGTCGACCCACTTCAGGTTTAGAGGTTGAAACCGATCAGTTTTTTTTGGAGTTTTGGGTTTGTTGCCCAACCTGCCCAATCTGTCATGTTCGGAACCCAGTCAATTTTTTCGGGGATGATGTTTGTTCAAGAAGCGTTGAGGTCGTGACTTATAATCGATTTACCACCCACCGGCTGCTGCGCAGCTAGCAAACTACCCCATGGGGGATTATTGCGCCTTTGGAAAGACGCATTAAGTTGGAATCTACCGCGCTTGCCACATGAAACGAGCTTCGGGTTGTATTTGTTAACCCTATGTTTTTTCTTTTTACAGTTGGGAAGTGCTTGAAACTCGAGTCTTGGCAACCCTTGTGGCTGTTTCGGCCTTTGGAGGCTTGGGTGCGGTATGTAGTAAAGTGCAAGTATCAGTAGGAAACATACACAAAGTACCAAGCCTGTCACGCGAAACAGGGTTCAACATGGGACTGAGGATGTACTGAAAAAGTCGTCATGTGACATGACATGATGTAAAAGAGAAGAATTTGACAGGGCATGAGTGTAAGAGGACAGAAAAGGACATGCTAGAGGATAGCAACACATGATACATCATGTGTGTCATGTCCTCACATGACATGGTCTAAGATTGCAAATACGTTTACTTTCCATTCCTCTGGGATGAGTATTTCTCATCTGAGCAAGTTCATCCGATGCGGTTAACTGCGATAGGCACATCTGACGAAGTTGATCCGATGCGGTTTTGGGCAGGATTATGGAAGAGTCGTTGTCAACCACTAGGAATTTGCCTATGCTTTCACAAGGATTTAACTAGTGCTGTGCATG
>CAJNDV010033120.1:22787-36739 GCA_905221635.1 Symbiodinium sp. CCMP2456
GGTCCTCGGGCGGCATAGCAGGAGATCGTTCACTCGCACGGGGCGGAGTAGTGATACCTGCGGCCGGAGAAGAAAACAATGAGCAAAACGGGAAAGCCAAGGGCACCTCCCGTTGTACTCGGAGTGTTCGTAGGACCTGGGGGCCGCACGAACAACAACGGTCGGAGCTAGGAAGAACCTGAGCCACGGACCGAACGGCTCGTCGTTTGAATCGTGACCTGGCACGATAGCAAACAACGGAAAAACCAGGGGCCGGGGGCGCGCCTGGAAGTGGACTGTCCACCAGCTCCGGTCCTGACGGGCGGAGAGGTGGAGCAGACACCCAAGATGCGGAGACGGGTCCTGCGGTACCGCCGGACAAAGCCGGGCGGCACGGAGAACGCGATCTCTCAGAACTCGGTGAAGACGAGGAAGCCATGGCTCGCACGCTGCGGTCGGAGACCTAAATACCTGACAGGCACCCGAACGGACGGACGACGACACGAACGGAGTGCAAAGCAAGTCAAAGGCAACCGACCGAAGCTGCGAGCCAGCGGCTGAAGCGGTCGGTTGCCGTTGCGTCCTCATCCAAACATCCCTGATCAAGCTCAGTAACACATACATACATACATACATACATACATACATACATACATACATAAATACATACATACACACATACTGCGACAGCACAACGTACTCAGACAGCACACGCTTGCAAAGTGTCCTGTCTTTCCACACGACCAGCAAACCGAAGTTGAACTAGAAGTGCCTTTTCCTCCTTTTCCTCGTCGTTTGCCTTTACCTGTTCCAATGCTGATTTCCTTTTCCATGCGACTTCGAAAAGGCCTTTCCTTTTCCTCTTCCTTTGCCTCCTTTCCTTTCCCTTTTCCTTTTCCTTTGCCTTTCCACAAAGCTGCTGCTAAAGCACCAATGTCCATGGGAGCCGAGGCTCCGCCTCGGAAAGTTGCATTCGCCAAAGTTGGTGCAACTGGGTTCATCAAAAGTCGAGAGCCATGGTATTCGAGAATAACCTCGCGCACCTGTGCATAGGTTTGCAAAGTTCGAGCATTCAGTCTCAAATGTTGTTGCAGAACTCCCATTGTCTTGTTCAGCAAAGTTGCTACAAGTACACCATCAGGTAAAGCTACACCTGCCTGTCGTTTGTATCTCGTCTTGATCGTTTCCCAAACATTCAAGTCCTGTTCAAAGGTCGCTGGGTTGAACTTGAAGTCCAAGAGCTGCGTCAAAAGTGACGTGCTCCTCGTAGCTCTTGGCAGCGGGAACTTCTTGCAAAGTCTCCTCCAAGCTTCAAAACCATTGCGAACGATATGTTTGGCCGAATCTTTCACAAGTGGAGAAATCAGGTAACGTAGCTTCCGGGAGAAAAGTACTCGGGCTGCGGTTTGCTCGGCATCAACATCACCTGTGTCCACAGTGACACTCAAATGCTCATCAAGAAATTCATCATTCCTAGCTTCTGCCCTTTCTAGCACAGTGACAGCACCTGTCTCAAACATCGAAACGTAGGCCTTAAAGTTCCGGGCCCATTCTTCCCAGTCGGCAGGAATGATGCTGAAAGTCTCAGGCAAAGGAAGCCGCAGCCGAAGCTTTCCTGTAAAGTCTCCTTCGCCTCCTAAAGCCATGTCTTCTCACCAAAGTTCCTTGGAGCTGTCAGCTCCGCTACCATGCGAAAGTACAACGTACTCAGATAGCACACAAACAATACCCTAAAGTACTGCGTGCACTGCTCACTGAACCTCAGATCAAAGTGACCCTGATAGTCACGGAGCACCTCTTTCTAGCGATCGCACAAAGTGTTCATGATCTTGAGCCAACGGAGTGGCGAACTCGGGGAATGTGGATAACGAGTTATTTCCAACACACATACATACACGCACATACATACACACACATACATACATACATACCTACATACATACATGCATGTATGCATGCATACACACACACATGCGTAAATGCATAAATACATACATACACTATAAACAAAAACATTTACCTACATAAATTATTTCTTACTTATTTGTGTATTTGTGATATTCGTTGATAAGAGCGCAATGCAATCTTCTGAACCGGGCCACCTGCCCTCACCGTTGCCGGGCTTGTCACATTGGTTTCAAGCCTTTGTTCAAGCCATGTGTAAGCTCGGCAGGCCTGGTGCTGGTGGCTCGTGAGGAAGTGTTTCATCTCGTGAAACTTGGGATCGCCCGAGATGCCAACATCCTTCCTAGGACAGGGAAACATTTGCAGATTACGGGCCACCTTCTGACAAAGCACCTTGGCAGTGATTCTGCTCCATCTACCGTCGGGCCCCCTGTCTTGTCATGGGCCTCGAGCTATAGGCACATTCACCGTCGAAAGTTTCGCTTGGCCTCCGATGTTACTTCTTGTACTGTATCAGAAGCTGCCTATATTCGAAGACTTAACCTGCGATAGTTAAGCGAATGCATCCCCACACAGGTCATCGCATTAACCACACGGCTTTTCATCCACACAGCAGCTTACTTGCGTCTATTGCGCCGACCGCATGGAGGAGCCACTCTCACAGACTGCAAAGGAGTGCTCTCTTGCTTAAGCGCACCTGCAGTAGGAAACCGTCTACACAGAATCATCACGTACCAACATGGTCTTACTTGTTCGGTGCCTCATACGGACTGTGCGAGATCCTGGTCTCTTTTCAAGAAGAAGATGCGAGTTCTTGCCGAGTCTCTGCCGGTAGGCTGAAGTGATTGGCGTGAGTGGCTTAAAATTGTTTTTGACGCCATTCCACTGCTCTATGAGCTGCGCGGCATCGGCCACCTGGCAGCGCTGAACCTTACGACCATGCCTTACTGTCTTCTTGTCTCTGTGCTCATTGTAGAACAACCCCTGGAACAACAACGAAGACAACAAGAAGGCGACTGAGCAGACAGTGCTTATCCATGCGTAGAATAAGACGCAACTGGGAGTGACGTGGCAAATGTATTATCAAGCCCGGGCTCCACAACCTTCAGCGAAGAAATCCTTGAAGGACAGCGTGGTTCATGCCCAACAAAGATAAAACATGACAACCCATGAGACAGGCAATAACGAACTGGCCATCAAGCAGCACGGAGGAAATCGAAGGAAAGGGAAAAGAGTGGAAGGAAGACTTGTAATTCACAAATACGTAAGGACAGCGCCGGCGCTGAGTAGCAAGGCAAGAACAGAGTGTGTGTAGAGATTGCGGGGAGTGCTCTCAGGGCAGCATAACTGATGCTGCATAAGTCTCAGGTGGCCAAGTGGGTTCATAGCAATGGTAGTGACGGTGGTGGTGTTGCTAGTAGCTGCGGAGCATTTGTAGCTTCGTCGTTGTTGCTGCCGTTGCAGTAAACAATCGAAACCGAGGGCTCAGCCCTAGGCACGACGACACAAAACACACGCCTCGCCGCAATAGCCTTGGCCTTGGCGCTCCTCTGACATCCAATCTTAGGCTCGCGAGGCGGGGATAAGCTCAAGAACTCCCAAAGAAATTATTGCCGCGATCTTGCTGCTCATGATGTGAAGGACTCCGAAATTTCGACAAATGAAGGGCAACTTTAGTCTATATGCGAGACGCATGTGCTTATTTCAACCTTCTACCCTTGAGCCACGAGGCCACAATAAGCACAACAGCGGCCCCAAAAGGCTTGGCAATTTTATCTGCCACGTATGTTGCGAGCGAGGCCAGCACATAACGCTGTTCTTCGCCTGTGCCTAGCACCTCATCAACTCTGCTTGCTGCACGACTCTCAAATCTTCATGACGATGAACACGAGAAACTGCAAGCTGTAGGCTGACGGCTTCAGCAATGGTTCCGACAATTTGGTCCTTCCAAGCCTCGTAACGGTCAATAGCAGAGTCTAGTTCTGACACTTGACATCTCATAGGATGAACAGGTTGTTCCCGTTTCGAGTCGGCCTGCAAGCTTGACCCCAGTTGCACCTGGCACGCTAGACTATGCCGGATCTGTTCTGGGGCCCGCATTCGCCACAAGTCCGAGTCCGACAAAGATTTACTGCCGCAAACGGTAACCCAGCAAGAGGTGCTTCCGCAAAGGTGACCCGGTCGCCAACCTGATTGCGCAATCGAGGCCAGAGGCGAACTATACTGACATGAATCGGCGGACATGAGTAAAGCCACGGCCTGGAAGTTTTCTGCCCGTCGATGTAGCAACCGGCCCTGCAACCAGTCTGTCAAGAATCACAAATTGAGGACAGTATAGGACAGTGCTGGGCAGTGCGACGTTCGGTCATGTTCTGCCCGCGTGCTTCCCATCACTTCAAATCCCGTGTGTTCGCTCAATCCGCGTCATGGAGTCATGGCACGTCTCCCGTCAGCACAGGATCTGCCCCATCTCTGAGATCACTCTCCAGGATGCACCCTCCAGATCCAGCAAGTCTTCGCCGGGAAGGTGGCCAGGCCAGCTTCCGGCGAGAGTTGAAAGCTCGTCAGACTGGCTGCTCAGTGAAGAATCAGTCGCGCGCTGTCGGATTGAGGTCGATGGGGTGTTCAGTCCCGATCTTGAGATGTGAGCTGAACCTCAGGCTTGCTCTTGCGCATTGCCCCCGGAGACTCTGTTCTCCTCATGCTTCTACATCCCCACTATCGCACACTTGACCCTTGTCTGATGTCTTCCATATTGGCGTCGTGCAACTCAAGCGACGAGCAGCCCTTGCACCAATGTTGCGCTTGCTTCGTCTGCTTGCCACTGGCGGAGTACATACTGGTGGCAATAGGTTCGATCCTATGTCGTTCCTGTTGAAGGACTCTAGGACTAGACTCTATGAGCAGAAGGCCAGTGAAGCTATGCTGACGGTCTAAAGGGCCGATGTTCGGCAATAATGATGGCGCCACGATTTCTGGAGTGTGCGTGAGGGTGTGATTCATCAGTAGTCGGTGGCTTGTCACCAACGAGACGTTAGGATATATCACATTCTCTCCAACAAGAGCAAACACACACAAAGAGTGGTCTCATCGACGTGATGCTGATTCTGCAGATATGACGGGTACTCTGCGGTTGCGGCGTGCCTGGTTGTGATTTGGCATAGACATAAGTGACATAACTGGATATGCGGGAAAGATATTCGTGCTGTTCTACCGTGAAACCCATCCATGCCGAGGTCACTGACATGCTACCCAAACGCGCCCAGCCGCGCAGCCAGCATCCACTACGAGCCACAGCGCCGGGCCGGTCTCCGACGGTCCTTTCAAGGAGCTTTGACGTCTGCAGAGCTCCTCTAATCGCTGTCTGACGGAGCCGCGGCCGCAGTCCTTGCGGTCTCCCTTGGGACGCCCGCTGGAGCTCTTGGAGGCGATGGGCCAACGCAGTCGCCTGCGCCGGCAAAAAAAAAGAGCATCACAGCCCCTCACTTGCAGGCGAGCTGCTTGGCCTGGCCGTCCGGCAGCTTGGCACTTTTGCCCAACTCTGGAATCTCGAGCCAACCGTCCTCAAGCTGCACAAGGCCCGGAAATGCACTTGAAGGCATGCCTTCCTTTCAATCACACGCAGGTTCACACACAAGAAGCTCTATGACTGAATGGTCACCTCCCGGACATGGAGCTCGCGGAAGCAGGGTCTCCAAGATCCGTTCACCGAGTACCTGAGATGGGATGGGGCTTGAGACAACTGTCCCTGGATTCTCGTTAACGTCGCTTCCCCTGCCAATATCTTGTGCAAGCCATTGTGCAAATGGGATTGCCGGGTGGCTGCAGGAGGCCGTCTCCGGCAATGGACACTCGGATGGACCTTCTGCCTTGAGGCTCCACCTTGTAGACTCGCGGCTTCACAGAGGCTGAAAGAATGCCTGGAAAAAAGCCCCAAGGGCCACGGCGGCCAAGGGACGAAGCAAGTCCCAAGCCCAGCGAGATTTGCAAGGTCTTGCAGCATGATCCTCGCTTCTCGACCCCACATTGACGTAGTCAGAGGCGCCCACAGGAGACAAAGCTTCGAAGCGGCAGTAGTGAGTACCCTTGTCATAGTCTATAGTCTCGTACGTAGCATTTCTACTGAGTTGCACCAGCCTCCTTCGAATTGGACCTGTGGCTTGAGTCGCCGACTGTGCGTTTGGTTTGTCTCGTCTCGTTGTCTTGACCTGGTGCTCGTGTCCACTTTCGTTTCCCATTGCTGCACCTCTAGAGACATGCTCGGGGCACCCTTCCCCGCCGTACGAGTACTCACGTACGCTTGACGCCTGTGTCGACTCCACACTGAGTTCAAACCAAGCCAAGAGAGGGCCTCTCAAGCACAGCTTCGCATTCACACGTCTGGAGTCTCGTCTCGGTCACAAACGCACAGCACGGCGACCGACGACCAACTCCTGAATCACAAATCTCAGCCCCTTCGCACCGCTTCGCATCGCGCCGTCCGGCCACTTGCCTTTGCCTCTGTCGGCTGACGGCTGACCAGCTGTGTACAACCCCGCAGGGGGCTCCGAGCCGCCAAGTGAACTTCTAGCAGGTCCTGAGGGATTCTGCATCTTCCTCTGGCATTCTGACCGTCTTCTGCAACTCCGGAAAAGCGACCATACCTCAGGCCATGACAGGTCCGCCCGGCCGCGCCAGCGAAACATCGCACCATGCAATTCTGATGCAACCAAGGCTCCATCCTCAGAAAAACACATCTGCTGGATTGGGGCCCGCCACGACTTGGCTTGTTCGCCGGCGCACACACTCAGCGTGAATGCACTGCTCGAAATCTGTGTGCGTCTTGGAAGCGCCATCCACGGTGTACCTGGCGTGTGTGCTTGCTACACATCTGTCATAGTCTGGTTGTGGCTGCTGTCCAATGCTGACAACAAGCAGTGCAGACATGGTGTGGTTTGTGGCAACTAAAACCAGCCAGGGGCGCTGCAGGCACTGAGAGCTGACATGAAATCGTAAAAGGGATCCACTGGTACCTTCACATGCATGGGACTTGCATGTGCTATATACCTCCCCCTCAAAAAATAACAAGGGAGGTCTCCTCTGGCACCGCGAAACATGACCTGGGTTGGCTGCGAAAGGGCGGGGTGCTTCTTCTTTTTTATATCGCTGAGCCGCTCCGAGATGGGCCTTGCAAGCGAGTTCCTGGAGCTGCCTCCTGAGGCGTTTCAAAGAGCGCTAGCTGCGAGAAGGCAAAGGCCGCGCTCCTCAGCGGGCTTTCGAGACCTTCCGGTAGCTGGAAGGACTGCCCTGCCGCCATGTCGCCATATCGCCATGTCTCTCTGCAATCCTTCAAACATGGGACCTGGCCTATTTCAGGGAAATCCACGGAGCCATCCTGCATGAAGGTCATCTGCTGAAAAGTCGGCTTCACATCCCCGTCCAAGGAGCACTGCCTTGGGCACTGCGCAGGCAGCGGCTATACATGCTGACGTTCAAGTGCAGGTGATGCACCGGCACTTAGTAGATTCGTTGAAGCTCTTGCCGAGCTGAGGGGAAGGCAAGAGTCGATCATCTGCACAGAACACCCGCACGGCACCCCTCGATCAGCTCTGCTTCACATCTGCTTTTCGCATGTCACAGCACGACACAAGCCTCGAATCTCTGAACTGCACGGCCACCGATGCCGCCACCGCCAGACTTGGTTGGACAGATTGGGGGCGCGAATGCCTACACCGCATGGAGTACAAGCTCGACCACAAGACTTCACACCAGCTCATAGCTCCGAACCGGCTAAACATGCCAGGTTGCTCTTGAAGCTGTGCCCTGGTGGCGAGGGCTTGCTTGGCTTGCTTGACTGTCTCTTGTACTCGCTGCGCCTCAATTCAGCCGCTTCGGCCTGTGGCAGCTTGGCCGTCGTTCCCAGCTCTGGGAAGTGCACGAAAGAGTCCTGCGAGTGGCGTGCTCTCAAACTCACTTCTGTCTTGTTCCCGAATCATGTCTTGAACCTTTTGCCACTGCCGCCAAGTCCTACACTGATCGAGGATGCAAACGGCGAAGGGGGAGGGGCGGGGTTACTATCCAGAAGGTGCAACGTGGGCTTCGACCCCCGAAGCGTTTGTCCTACTAAGGGCTGGGCATGCCGCTGTGGACTTCGAAAGCACGCCAACCTTTAAATGAAGTCCCAATAGTGCCATGCATACAAACCCAGTCAGCAAAAATCCAAGTGTCGGGAGGGACATGCTCTGGGAAGCATTCATACGCACTTGTTCAGGCAACAATAATCCCCGAGCGATGAAGATCCCAAACACAACAAGGCAAGGCACCGGGCCTACATGTTGCAAAACCGTCCATCCATCCAAACCAAGGTTGTAAAACCATTGAGAGCATTTAATCCGCTCAACAACGGCCAAGGTCCCACACCCGGCTTCATATGCAAGTGTGACTGGACCACCTTCCCCTGACTTCTGGGCACGGGCACCTCGAACTGCATCTTCGAGAAAGGAGGGCGACAAGCTCCGTCGACAGTATACTGCAACTTGCCTTGGCCTCAGCAAATGTCTTTCGCTTACCTGGAAGGGACGTTGCCAAGGTTGCGCTTAGCGGAGCCTGCTTATGGATAAGCCAGCTTTCTGCGGCCATACACTCGGACTTGGCCCACTTGGCTCCATGCTCGCCAGCGTCATCCGCACGCAGCCTTTGCCTCTGGCCTTGTGCGGATTGGCGGCACACATAACTTCTGCTTCAGAAGGAACTGCCGCGGGGGAAGCGCGAGGGGGGGTAGGGACATTTCAGTAGGCCTCATGAAAGCCCTTTCAAGCACTTATTAGAGGAATTCAAGCCCCCTATCCCCCTCCCCCGCCTTGATCTGCTGCACCATCGCAGCAGTTTTACAGCTGTCTCGTAAGAAACTCACGACAATTCTCAACCACTCAGAGGAGCCTCAACGAAGGATGCTCCGAAACCCATCTCAGCGGCCAGCACCTGCAGAAAGCGTAAGCACGCATGATGGGGTGTCGTATAAAAGCCTTCCTCACTGCGTCGACGCTGCTTGCCATCCGCGTTCAACAGACGCAATTAACTTTCTGTTGGCCGGTTCTGCTTCAACTCCATGCTGAAGCCGCAAGTGGAACTCTTGTGTGCCCCCAATTCATGTTCCAAGAGACTGCTAGGCATCACGCATGGCATCCCAATTCGCTAGTCCCGAACACAAGAATAAATTTGCAGTGCAGATCTTGATCTTGTTACTGGTAGCAGACTGGGCGATTTGCCCAGTGCAGCTTCACGTAATCATTCATGCCACCCCATGCACCTGGCACTCGGCACTACATGACTCCCTAGCTACGGCACTGATCGTGATGCGTTCTTCCTATCATGTCCTTTTGGAGTGGGGGCTTCCCGTTCGACTCTCACATGGCACCCGTCTCGATTAGTGCATGTCGTCCCCTCGCAGGGGCCATGCAAACCTGTTCTGCATCGTTCCACTTGTTCGCATCAAAAGGTTTCCAACCCATCGTAGCGTGTTTTGCTTTCCGCTCGTTTAGGCGACAGCCCGGAGCCTGTGAGTGTCTCTCAGCTCGCGCAAGCCCTTTTGAGATACAGTTGACCTGACCGACGTCTAAATTTCAGCAACATGAGACATGATAAAGCCTCTACCATCACAGTGCTCAGAGATGCGAGGCGAAGTAGCAAGCCTGCAGAGTGGACCGGATGCAGGCTGTTGCCGGTTTCGGAAGCTGGGCGGAATGGCAAATATCCGGGAACCTGGTGCAGTCTACAGGAAACGCTCTCTTCGGTCGCAGCAACACGTTGAGCCCCTTGAGCCACGTTGCATGACCAGGTCGTCATGAAACTCCAGCTGCCTCAGGCGGGAACCCTTACGAAAATCTGCAAAGAAGTGCATGGTGTAGCAACCAGCGAGAACTAGAGGAGAGTGACAGAGACATAGCAATACCAACACAGACAGACAGACAGACAGACAGACAGACAGACAGACAGACAGACAGACAGCCAGCCAGCCAGCCAGCCAGCCAGCCAGCCAGCCAGCCAGCCAGCCAGCCAGCCAGCCACCCAGGCAGGCAGGAAGGCAGGCAGGCAGGCGCAGGCAAGCAGGACAAACAGACAGCCAGGCAGGCAGGCAGACGCAGGCAGACAGGGCCTGGCTAAGTGCACGTTTTGGGTCCAGTGGAATACATTGGTTGCAACCTCAGATTTTTGAAAGAAGAGCACTCTTCGCTCAAAGGCCAGCCTTTCCGGATCAAAGCTCGGAACCTAGGGACGATTATGACGATTTACTTCAACCCTGCTTGAGGTTTCGCCGAAGCCGCCGAAAGGGTGGGCGCCAACTTCCATCCACCGTGTATTGAAGACCATGGCCCGCCAAGGACACTCTGACCAGTGCGTTGCTTCGCGCCTGGCAGTTCATAGGCAGGAACTGAGTCATTGCATGCATGCAGCGTTTCCTGCCACTACCACCATTACTACTACGACTGCTACTATGTCAGCGTGTCAACTGCTACCTGCGTGTACAACGGCGACTGCTAGGACTAGACGACGACTACGACCACCAGTCTGTTACCATCAGCTTCTTTCATCTTCATCAGCACAACCACTCACGACCGGCTCTTGCTTCTTGTTGTTGGTCAGGTGTTCAAGAACATCCTTCAATTAATTAGTTGGCAGCATTCTGACGCATCATGCACTACTACATGACCGTGTGACCTCTTGATGTCGCGTGCCTCCAGAAACTTCGTGCCGATGCCCGAGAAACAAGCCAGCTCTTGAAGCTCTGCACGGAGTCGGTTCGCATCGTTCTGAATGAGCCGCACCTCGTCGATGCGCATTCGGCAGCACAGGCAGTGGGCGTCGCACTCAACATGGAGTGCCGCTCATGTTCCGAGAAAAAAGGAGAGTCCTCATGCCGCAGAGTGAGTAATGCTGGCGTGGGGGGGAACACAAAGATCGGTAAACTTGGCCCACAGGTCATATCCCTCTCGGCTGCAAGCAAGACGAGCGGCTCGAAACGATTTTTCACATCACTCGACCTACGGCAATGCTCTAAAGATGTCTCAATCAGCAGCAACTGCGGTGTGGTTAGATCAGTTTTGAATGACGCCTTCACGGGCCCGACTCTTCCCTCGCTGCCTCGTGGCCGCGTTCATAGACCGAACTTGTCCTAAAGCAAGCATTCCCTTCAGGGAAACCTTGATTCCCGCAGGAATTGTCTCGGCTCGAATCTCCTCATGTCACTCACCCCCTTGTTCCATCACTTTCAGTTCCAGTTTTCGCAGGTACTCAGCTCTGACCTGTGCCTGTCGCCTGCATCAGATGAGATTTCCAAAGCCGGCAATCTCATCATTTTCGGTCCGTGCCGTAGCGATGACTTGCAAAACATCCCCCACCCAAGTTTTGTCCAGCATGGTGTCGGACAATCTCCTTGTCAAAATCTGTCCAAATATAACAACCCCATGGCCACCACCTACATTGCATGGATGGCTCTCCCCGGCACCGTCCCTCGAAGGCTCTTGCATTCAAGAGCACAACTTGTTGAAGTTCCGGTAGCTCCACGGTTGAGTCCTGCAACTTACAGTCTGCCGGGCTCCAAAGGGTGAGAGGCACGTCGCCTCGTTGAAAGTCATGTGTCGGAATGGCCGTCTCCATGACCCGTCCATGGCCTAAGCACGTCTGCAGTCTGGACACGAGTCTCATCCTGTGTCTCTCCATGTTGCCGTCAAGATTGGCTACGGCTAGGCCGGGTCAAAGCATTGAAACACTTCCTGCAGGCTAGCCACACACTGCAACCGCCCTGCAGTAAGACTGGCTTGCAAGCACAGCTGCTCAATGAATCTATGCTTCCAGTTCAACCACACAGCGAAGCGACTGGCCTCCGGCAGCTTTGAATTCCAGCTGACGCCCATCCGCGCAGGAGAAGCGCAAACGATTCCTCGTGGGGGTGTTCTCCCAAAGCAACTCCGACCCAGTTTTCGGTCAGCTGATATCAACCGGTGTGAGGCTGCCAGTTTTTGTCAGCATGCGGGCAACTGCACCGCAACAATGCTAACGGTAGCAAGCATCATCGGCAGAAGCTGCTGGAAAGCGCAATCGGCGCCCAGACCACCGAGGTAGCTCCATGGCTGCTGGCTTCCGGTGCTAAAACTCCTTAGCCTTAGGGCGGCAAGCGCATAAACTAAAAGGCTGAGCCAGGCTTTGCTCTTCCTGGATATTGCGGAGGTCCTCCCTTTTCTGGATGAGGTACATCTGGAACAGTACAACCAGCTGTCATGCTGCTTTGGCATCAATAGCTCGACTGCATGAACGAGTGCACACATCAAACAGCTTCACCTGCACAGCACGTGTAGCAGCCCAACCTTCAGCTTGTTTCCCATGAGCATCGGCTAGGCTGGCATCTCCTGATGCTCCAACATTTTGATTGCGCTTCGGAGGACAGCGGACAGCCATGGACAGCCTGTCGTTTCCATGATGCCAGCGGGGCATCGTGTCCCTTCCACTCGGCAGCTGTGGACTCTGGGATGCTAGGCGACACACGCTTTGACAGGCTAGGCAGCCTCGAGCCGACTCGGGAGCACAACAGCTCAGCTCACCAGCGTGCAGCTTGAGCCAATCCCGCGAGAAGGACCAGAAAAGAGGTGCGGAATTGACTCGGGCGTTTTATTGTCTAGTATCTCTTGCTGTTGTGTCTCTCTGTGTGTATATGTATATACTTACATATATATATATATATGTATACATATAGGGCTCAGAACTCAGGCGACAGCGCCTGCTTGCTGAAGCCCCAGACCCCCACGCCATGGCCCTTCGGGGAAGGGGGGTCGCCAAGAGCCTGCTCGGCGGCACCGTGACCGAGGACAAGCTGACCATCACTTCCGCGGTGGTGATTGCAATCATCACGGTCCGTGCCATGCTTTCTGTCGTGGCATGTTTGGAGTTGGGAATCAAGACAGTCTCTTACAGCACCTTGGTATGCAGCAACGTGGTGATGATGTTGGCGTTTGCATTGGATGAGACCTGGTACATCCTCAACCTGATCGTCCAGACGGTGGGTCACTACTTGAACCACTTCATCGCGATTGCCTTCGACATCGCAGCCTTTGCCCACAGGGCACTGGGAGAGGAGCGGCCGAAAGACGGCCAGTGCGCCAAGGTGGAATGCTTGGGCCCCTCTCGTCGGCGCTTTCATGGCACGCATCTCTCGCAGATGCACCATCTAGCACGGGGTCATGTGCCCCTTGCCCTTCCTGTATGCTGTGCTGTGGTTCTGCATCTTCGGTGCAGCTGGCATCAGCATGAATCGACGCGCCATCTGGTTGGAGAACATCGGCACCACGGGTTTCGACAACGCGGACTGCTACCTCCACGCGGACACGAGCTTTCGTCCCAGCGGCACGGGCATGTGCTTCGATGTGGCGGTGAGCATCTCCGGCAAGACATGTTGAGCCCCGTGTGTAGTACCCGGGCGGCGATTCCTCAGGATAGTGGTTTGACTTCATCGTGGGCTAGTGGCGGCCAGTTCTACGGGATTCTTCGGGCAACGACCGTGTGTCTCGGCACTCTGACTCCGTCTTCCAAATTTGGAAGTTCCTGAGCAAGTTTGCGATGCGGAAGGATTTCAGGTGACACCGCCGACGGGTAGTGATGCCAGAAGCTTTAGTCAGCTGCAGTTTGGTTGTATTTAGCTCGGCTTGCGTGCTTGTATAAACGCTATACACGCATGTCTTGAGTGGGCACGGTTCTTTTGATAATCGTGTGGGGGTTTGCTTTGCTTTTGCCTCCCCCCAGCCCCTGGAGGAATAAGCGCAAAGCTGCGGTGGTTTATTGCGCTGCGGATCTGTATATTAATACCACGCGCTTGTGTGTTAGATGTCCTTATATCACCTCTTCCAAGGTGTTTTGACATAGGGTATGTACTTTGTGCAGGGATGGCCTCACACGATACCCGTGAGGAATACCATGCACTTTCCAAGGTCCAAATCAGTGACCTGCGATGTGGCTTAGTGTGGTCACGGTTGCCTCCTTCTTGGTCTTGTGTGTGCTGTTTGCGATTCGGCTTTTGCTACGGCGCCGGATTACGCGCA
>CAJNDV010033121.1:3136-25053 GCA_905221635.1 Symbiodinium sp. CCMP2456
TGCTACTGCTACTGCTACTACACGACAACTGCTGGACGACGACTACGACTACTACTAAAAGATCATCCCTACCACATTGTTGAGTATTGCTGAAATATCTATCCGACCGTCATTGTTGCCAACATTGAACATTGAACAACCCTCTGCTGAACAACAGCACCGCGGGCTGGGACTCCGACATTGACGATGCTTTCCTGAGATGGTAGCACGCACGAGAGTCCAAGCTCGTCGGTGCTGGGCTGTGGGGCCAATCCTAAATCCTACTACATCCGCGACCCAAAGCCCGCTTAAACCGTGAGCCCTTAAACCCCTAAACCCTAAACCTGCAGATTCGGGTTCCGACAACAATCGAAGATCTCTCACCGACCCAAAACATGACTCTCCTTGAATATGTCGCATCTGTGTGTTCAATGTGTCATAAATAGTGAAGAAGCTAAGGACCAAACGAGCTAAAAATGCTAAATAAACAAATGCGCACGGCATAATTATGGGTACTCATCTAGATAAATAGAGATACGAATCCAGAGATAGGGATAGGTATAGGTAGATATATACATGTAGATACAGATGGAGGTATAGATATTGATACAGGTATAGGTTCAAACTAAGATGCAGGTTCTAGATTCACACATGGGTGTTGCATCGTGTTAGAATCATTCTCACAGCACGGCAAGTGTTTGACGATGATTGAAAACAGTGTACGATGCTACGGAGTAAGTATACACCGCAAGCAGTAACAGGGAGTCGGGCCCAATTTGCAAAGATCATGCCGAGCGATAGACACTGATCGCACTAAGTTCCTGGAGGCAAGGTGCGCAGCCCCAACCAGTTGCAAGGATCATGCCAGGATGTAGTAAACTATTGCAGATAATTCCTTGCCGAAACTGCAACTGTTGTAAATTACACTAGTCCCTGGCTCCGTTCATTGCGGAGGTCTGGAATATGCTGTGAATTGCAACACCTGTGTGCGACGACAAGATTGGATGGAGTACTCTAAACACCAAACCCTCGATTTGCGACCCTTCCTACTAACCTACCAACCCTAAACCCCTAAACCCAATACCTACTAGGCCCAACCGAACGCCCCGGGCCGAAAAAACCTAAACCCTAAACCCTAAACCCTAAACCCTAAACCCTAAACCCTAAACCAACTGCTGCCAAAAGACAGGGGGAAAGAGCTCAGCCTCTGTGGCCATGACTTCCGGACTTCCCAGCCTTAAATCACGTTTTAGGGGTTTAGGGCTTAGGGAGTAGAGAGATTCTACAAACTTCCGATAATTCTATAAGGGTTCTATAAGTCTGTAAAAGCTCCAATATTTTATTTATAGCTCTAGACAGGTTTGTTTTTATTAAAGACCTCTATAATGCTACAAGGGTTCTGAACTTCCATAGGGGTTCTATAGTGCTATAAAGGTTCTATAACTCTTCAAAGATTTTAGGGTTCTTACGGCTGATAGGCAAAATCTTCCTGTACTACCCTAACGACCCTAAGCTATGATAGGAGCGACGATATACTGCTCATGTACCCTGTCCCTAAACACCCTACACCCTACACCCTAAACCCTAAACCCTAAACCTAGGGTGTAGAACTCCTGAAAGTACCCGGCTCCTCAGAAACTTTAGGGTTTAGGGTTTAGGGTTTATGGTTTGGGTTAGCGGAGAGTTTAGGAATTACGGGTCTTGGGTTGTTAGGCGTTGAGGGTTGTGGTATTCGGGTTTACCAGCTGCAGAAGGGCTTTGTTGGGGGTTTACAAGGGCCTTTAGGGTCATGCAAGGACTTGTAGGTCATATCCCGGTTCCCAAGCCAAAACAATCCAAAGGCTTCGGGCTTAAAGTTAGGGGACGTCGTGGGTTATTGAAAGGACTTCTTACCAAGCTTAGATTGTGAGCATATTTTTAGGGCTTACTTTTCGTAGGGTTCAGGGTTCCTGAGAGCTGGGTCTTTTGGGGTTGTGGGCTTCAGAGTGCTGGATTCGAGGCCTTACGGCTTCGAAATAAGGGCTTAGGGTTCGGCAGCAGTCAGTCCCAAAAGAGTGCTGCAGAAGGCTCAACATCCTGAACATCAACGCAAGAGAGCTCCTGAGTGGCGATAGAACGAAGGACTGCACAAATCGTGAAAGCTCATCAATCTTTGTCCGAGGGGACCCTTACATGCGAATCCTAAACCCTGCAGCCAAGACTCTAAGTACTTCAACTCCTCTAAAACTCCGCCGATTCTCGGGCTTAGGACTTGCAAAACATTATCCAGGCGAGAAACTCAATAGCCGCACACAGGAGCACTGCATCGAGTTGGGCGAGCTTCTCCATGTCCTCAGTGACCGCAATACCAATTGTGTGTCTATGCATATGTGTAAACATATTTAAGTATTTATTTAAATATGTATATGCATATGCCCTTAAAACTATGTGTTTGATACATACATCCATCCATTCCATTCCACTCCATTCCACAACATAACATAACATTGCATACACTATACTACATTACATTACATTACATCAGTTTACATACATACATACATGCATGCATACATACATACATTACAAACATTAAATACATACATGCATACATACCTACATACCTACATACATACATGCATACATGCATACATGCATGCAAAGATGCATACATGCATACATGCATACACGCATACATACATATGTACATACGTACATACATACATACATACATACATACAGATAAAAATATAATACAGATGCATATGCATACATGTAGATATTTATAAACATATGAATATATATGTAACTATATATCCATGTACACATGCATGCATGCATGTATGCATTTATGTATTTATATATATAGATAGCTAGCTAGATGGATAGAGAGATAGATAGATAGATAGATAGATAGATAGATAGAAAGATAGATTATGCATATATTGTGAATATGTAAAATGTAAGTGTATGTATATATATATATATATACCTGTATGTACATATATATATATGTATATGTGTATACGTTCATAAGTGTATATGCGTTTATATGTACAGATGTATGTAAGCTTGCTTGCTAGCATGTGTGTACGCCGTATGTCTTTCTGTCTGTCGATATGTCTGTCTGTCTGTTTGTCCGTCTGTCTGTCTGTCTGTCTGTCTGTCTGTCTGCCTGTATGCATGTCTGTACGTATCTGTGCGTATAGATGCATAGATGTATGCGTGTAAACATGCGTTTATGCATACATGTACATATGTATGTATGCATGTATGCCATGCATGTATGTACGTATGTCTGTCTGCATATATATATATATGTAAATATGTAGACATGTATACAACTACAAAGGTACATGTACATCTAAATGGTACATCTAAATGTGTGTGCGTATGTGTACACCTAAATATGTCCATATGTACACGTGTACATGTATGTGTGCATACATATATATATATATGTGCTTATATGCATGTCTGCATGTGAATGTATACGTACAGATGTACCTGTATAGGCATATGTGTATGTACTGTACATGCAGATATGCATGCACATGTATCTGTACATGTACATGCATAAATGAATGGGTATGTATATGTACATAGTACATATGGTGCCTGTGTCTGCGTGTATGTGTGAAAAATGTTTATATATATATATATAGATGCAATACGTTCGAGATAGAGAGGTGAAGAGATTGACAGCCCGAAAGACCGATGGAGAGACAGGGAAAGAGAGAGATCGTGAGAGACACTGAATGACAGCATCCCTTTTTCAAAGAGCCTTAAACGTATGTATAAATAAATATATATATATATGTGTGTGTGTGTGTGCATGTTAACTGCATATGCATATGTATGTGAATACACAGATATGTGTGCATGTATTCGTAGGTGTCTCTGTGTGTGTGTAACTGTATGTGTTTGTATATGTATATGTGTATGTGTGCACACTTTTATCTATATACGGGTGTATGCATACACAGATATGTACATGTATGGCATGTACGTATGCATGTATGCACGGAGGTTTGTGTTCGTATGTGTATATGTGTGTATATATATATATATATGTTTGTGTGTATATATATATAAATATGGAGGGGTGGCCTCTTTCAGCAAACACCATTGCAGAACCCCTCATAATGCAATCTTGAACCTTTAGAAGAACCTGACAATTGCCATAACAGCACCCTGCAAAATAGATCGAATCCGTTTTGCCGTACCCCCGAAACCTACAAACCCTACAATGTGTGGTATAGTAATCTTGAAACGTGCACTTATCATGCCCTTACAGTAACCTGTGCAGTAATCATTGCAGTAACCCTTGTAATTAGTTAGTGAGCCCCCGAAATCCTAAACACTACCCCAAACCCTAAACCCTAAACCCCTAAACCCAAACCCCTATAAACCCTAAACCCTAAACCCCTAAACCCTAAACCCTAAACCCTATTACAGATCTCCTCCCTGGCCTCGCCACCTCCGCGCTCACGATTCTCCGGCGATGGCTTCGTCTTCGCCAAGGCCCAGGCCTTTGGTATCTTTTCTGGTTCCTTTGGTTTCAAGCAGGGATGGTGTTCAGGTTCTTTCCTGTGTGTTCCTAGGATTTTACCAGGAGACACAGCCCGGCAACAACAGCACCAGCACCAGCACCAGCAGCAGCAGCAGCAGCAGAAGCAGCAGCATCATCGTCATTGTGGCCGTCAGTGTCGTCATCCTCACCCTCCCCGCCGTCATCACATCACCAACAACGCCATAGTAGTATTCACCGCCGCTGTCGTGTTCACAAGTTCACAATCATCTGCATTTTCATCACCCGCAGCAGCAGCATCGTCATGATCAGCATCATCAGCATCATCAGCATCATCTTCATCATCTCCATTATCGTCATCACCACCGCCATCGCCGTCACCATCAGAGTAGCAGTGGCAGGTACAGCAGCAGGAAAAGCGGCGCGGTGGCAATGGCACTTAGATGCCAAATGCAAAGCGCAAAGCACCAGGCGTAGGTACACCGCTGAACCCCTGACCTTCAGACCTGAACTAAAGCCCAAAAGCCCGAAAAACCTGAGGCCGGTAGGCCTCAACCCCATGGTATACCTCCGGATCCCCTGATAGCAACCCTTTCCATGCTTGAGCCTTCTTTTCAAAGCAGGTAGGCGCCCGAGCTCGCAGATTCTGCGCATTCCGGAGCGGAGGCAGCTGAGCATGAAAGTTGCTTGGGACACAGAGAGGCTTTTGGCCCGGAGAACCCAATACCCTTGAATTAACGAATATACCTTAAATTATAGGGGCCTTAATATTATGATTTAAGGTATATTCCTTAATTAAGAGGTATTGGGCTCTCTGGGGAGAGGGTTTTGCTGTTTGGGGAATTGGCGCTTGGGGCTTCGGGGTTTTAGGGTTCAGGGTTTTGAGGCTTTGCTTGTTTTAGGGTTTATGCTTGTTTTAGGGTTTAGAGCTTCCGGGTGTTGGGCTTTGGGGCTTTGGTATTTTGGGATTCAGCGGCTGAAGTTTGGGCTTAGAGTTTTGGGAGTTGGGGCTTCAGCCGCGGAGGCCCCGAACAAGCTGAACCAAAGAAGCCCAACAAGAGCTTAGGGTTTAGGGTTTAGGGCTTAGGGTTTAGGGTTTGGGGTTTAGGGTTTAGGGTTTAGGGCCAATGTTTGCCCTTGTACCAAAGGGCTTCAGGATTAATATGGAGGTCTGAACAAGTTGTAGGAGAATCCGCTTGGCAATTCCAGCACAATTATACCATAGCATACTCCAAACACACAGCCGATGAGACCATTCAACAAAGCAGTACCTTGGACCTCAGGACAGAACCTGAATACAAATGCCAAAGGCCTAGGCTCATCAACCCCCAATGTGAATACTTTAACTAGACCCGAAGAGGCCCAACAAGGCAAACAAAACCCAGGATGTCGATATGAATCTAAGTTTGAAACCATGGGCCCCGAGTATGCACCCTTACGCCTGGGATCCTTATATACCTACTATATACCCTATATGTACCCCTTAAGGGTGCCTAGAATCCCCAAAATTTCCATATTAGGGGCCCATATTTCTGACCTCCGAATGAAGGGTTTCTGCACTTTCTCTTCGTAAGCGGCCCTATACCCGCAAGGCCTAGACCCCAAACCCGAAGAGTGGGGCACAAAAAAAAGCACGCAAGCAAAACTTAGGATAGGGATGTCCCATATAAACGCCCTTATAATGAAGCCCAATGAGGTCGGGACATCCCCATAAAATGCTTATGCTTATGTCCTTTTTGGGTTCCTAAAAGAGGATCCTCGGGCACCGGGATGTCCATCGCACGGAGGTCCGCAAAGAGCTCCGACCTAGTGAAGCTACGTGTTGCCGGCTTAGCTGTTAGCTAGGCTGTGCTTTTGTTAGGGTTTGGGGTCTAGGGTTTAGGGTTGAGGGTTTAGGGCTTCGGGTCTAGGGCTTAGGGTTTAGGGGGGTTGCTTGAGGTGGGGCCTTGAGGGGCTTTCATGCGTAGACTAGGGTTCGCGGCGGTACAGGGCTCTCTGGGTTCTATGATACAGGGGCCTTAGAATTGAATAGGGTGCTCGGGAATGTTATAATACATATACATATACATATACATATACATATATACCATATATACCTATATATATATATATATGTATATATAGATATATGTATGTATATGCGCACGGACTATGAGGGGAGCGACTCCAGCCTTTCACGAACCCAACCGACTGTGCCTGGAAGGCATTCTTCTCGAACCCGGCTGTTTCCCAAGCTTCATCGAAAAGAGAGGGCAGAGTGTTCCCAATACGAAGTATTCCTTACCAGCTGCATCCGTCTTCATTCCTTCGAAGGATCAGCATGCACAGGCTCTGGAAATATGCATTCGGGATCAAGCCCTTGTTCCGAGGATGGTAGCAACTCTACCATATCTGGATCGCTTTGATCCGCGGGCTGGGCAAAGGCACCGGATTGATGATCTCAGCCATGTTGCTGCCTACGGCCATTAACTCTTCACCTGGCTTTTGGCTGGTGCTGGATTGGGGTTCAGGCTCAGGGTGTAGGGTTTAAGGTCTGGGGGTTGCGGCGTAGGGTTGAGGATCGAAGGCTCTAGCTGCGTTTGATGATATATAAACTTCTGCAGTATGCACCATAAAGGAATATACCATAATTCCCTTAGTTTAGGGTCCTTAAGGTAATGCAGGATTTATATATCATCAACCGTACCACTCTCATAACTGGCGGTGTTACTATGGTAGTCATCGCATATGATTGAACAAAAAACACTCCTACCCCTAAGCCCCCCTAAATCCTACACCCTGAACCCTGAACCACAGACCCTAAACCCTAAACCCTACACCCTGAACCCTAAACCCTAAACCCTAAACCCTAAGCAGATAGAGATAGGCTCTGCACCCTGGTTTTGAATGTGCCGGAGACATCCGGAGAGAGGCTGAGGAAAAGCCAAAGAACCTCGGGATCCACCCCCTCAGTTGGGCCAAAGGAAGTTGCCTTCATGATTAGGGTTTAGGGTGTAGGGTTTCGGGTTTAGGGTGTAGTAAGGTTTAGGGTGTAGGGTTTAGGGTTTAGGGTTTAAGGTGTAGGGTGTAGGGTTTAGGGTTAGGGTTTCGGGGTACATGACGGAATAAACCTGCTAGTTTACGGGCTACAGAGGCATACTAGGGTCATAAGTACCTCAACTGGTGGGTTATTGGTAAGAGTAACTACGGGATGACATTGCGCATAGCCATACATACTTGATCAACTAAACAAGGCTTGCGGACCCGAGGAAGAGAACCCTCGTGGTATAGAACCTTAAAGAACCCTTAAAGTAGCCTGGGATCTTGTTAGAGCCATATAGAACCTTTTGGGGTGTAGGGCTAGGTCTTGGCGCCTGGATAGTTATGGCTACGGTTTAGGGTTGGGAATAACTCTGAACGCTAAACCTTATAGGGTTCTGGTTTAAGGCTACGGATTCATGACTGCTCGCCGATGATTTCATGCGCAAGCCATGGGCCGAGTCACCAAAGTCTAATGTAGAAGCCTAAGTAATTACCAATATTATTTTAAGGTTCCTTCTTAAAAATATACTATGAAGCAGCCCAAAATCCTATTCTGCTTATTAAGGCCCCTACATTGCGTTTCGGGTTTAGGGTTTCGGGTTTAAGGTTTCCAAGGCTCAAGGAATCGGCTTCTAGTCGGTTTCTTATTGAAGGACGTTTGTTTGTAGGCGTTGGCCATTCGAGATTTCCGAAGGACGGCTCTTGAGGTTTACGGCTCAAGCCTAAGGGTGAGCAACCCCAAAACTCTGAAGGTAGATCTTCTCCACATAGATATTCATATTATACGACCCTAAACCCTAAACCCTAAACCCTAAACCCCTAAAGCCTAAGGGTAAGGGTCCCTACGAATTTCCTGAAATTCCCAACTTGGGCCATGGCAATGTGCAGGTCTGCTCCCACCTGGCAAGGGCAGAGACATTCAAAGAGGGTTTAGGGTTTAGGGTTTAGGGAACCCTAAACCCTAAACCCCAGACCCTAAACACATGCTCTGCTCCTGGCCTTTTGGACTCAAGATACGGCGAGCTTCAAAGCATACCCTTTAATTAAGGAATAGACCTTAAATGAAAAGGGCCTGGATATTATGATTTAAGGTATATTGCTGATGTATGGGGTATTGGGTTCTCTGGGTGAGTAGCAGCGTAACATCTCATGCTGCGATAGCTTCCCTAAGCCCAACACTTGAACTCCAAAAACCGCCGCCCTCAAGCTGCAAAGCCTGTACAAAGCGGCCCTTTACAATGAGAATAGGGTTTTGGAGTCTACTTATAATAAGGACCCCCCCAAAAAAAATTAAAAAAAAGTATAGGTACTTTGCCAAACCGGCCATACCTTCCCAGAGAGCCCACCTTCATTCAGGAATATGCCTTAAATCATGATATTCAGACCTTTTATATATAGTTTAAAGTATATAACCCAATACCTTAATTCGGGAATATACCTTAAATCATACTACTCAGGCCTTTTATAATTTAAGGTATATTCCTTAAACAAGGGGTATTGGGTTCTCTGGGCTGGAGACAGTCAAAGCCCTTCCCCGCCCCGCAGCTCCCGACATACCCAACGTTTGGCGTTTAGGGTTTAGGGATTTAGGGTTTAGGGTTTAGGGGTTTAGGGTTTAGAGTTCAGGATTTAGGGGTTAGGGTTAGGATTTAGGATTTAGGGTTGAGGGTTTAGGGCCTTCCGACAGCACAAGCCCTCGCAAGTCCCATAAAGCCATACAACACCCTGTCAAGACCCTGAGAAACTTATGCAAACCGTCTAGAGTCCCAACGCCCCAAACCCGAAACCTCAATCCTAGAGCCCCCGACACCCTAAGCCAGAAAAACCCCACACCCTAAACCCTAAACCCTAAACGCTAAACCCTAAACCCTAAACCCTAGACCCTAAACCCTAAACAAACCCTAAACCCTCAACCCAATAGATCCCTTTAAAGGAACCTTTATAACTATAGTATTCTTTAAAGGGCCCTTCGAACCCAGGAAAACCATCCCGGCCTTTTATGGGCTCTGGTGGATCAGCCCAGAGCTGCTGAATGGGCAGCCCGGTCGGGCGGTGTAGTAGAATCGGCGTTTGGGGCTTAGGGTTTGGGGTTTAGGGTTTGGGGTTTAGGGTTTGGGGTTTAGGATTTGGGGTATAGGGTTTGGGGGTTTAGGGGTTTAGGGTTTGGCAATTTAGGTTTTAGGGTTTGGGGTTTAGGGTTTGGTAATTTAGGGTTTAGGGTTTGGGGGTTTGGGGGTTGGGGTTTAGGGTTTGGGGTTTGAGGTTTGGGGTTTAGGGTTTGGGGGTTTAGTGGGGGGGTTTAGGGTTTTGAGGTTTTTTTTTTGGGCGGGGGTTTAGGGTTAGGGTTTCGGGGTCAGGGTACAATAGAGAGTCGTTGGTAGGTAGAACAGGGGTTTGGGGTGCCGCATACAGCGAGCATAGGGGACCCAGTTACAAAGTCTTCACACATTTTCTGTTCCCAAAGCCCAAACCCCAAACCCCCAACCCTAAACCCCAAACCCTAAACCCTAAACCCTAAACCCTAAACCCTAAACCCCAAACCCTAAACCCTAAACCCTGTACCCTGAACCCCAAACCCTAGACCCCAAACCCTAAACCCAGAGTTTGTGTCGGCTTCGGAGTTTGAGGATTTCTGGGCTTTGGCTTCACAGAGGGGGGTAGTTCTCTAAAGTAGGGTCCCTTTTTTGGGGTTCGAAAAGGGATCTATAAGGGTTAGGGTTGAGGGTCTCGGCTTTAGGGTTGAGGGTTTAGGGTGTCCTTCTATCGGGAATCTATAAGGGTCCTATAAGGGTAGTACTCTGAAGTAGGGTCCTTTTGTGGGTCCCCAACAGAGTACGGCGAACAGTATTCGCAAGTAGTCCTCAGTGTTCCCCATGATTCTGCTAGTACGCCTACCCGAAGTCCCTAAGTGTTAGGGCCCCTACATTTGGGTCTCAGGATCCACGCAATTAGGGACTGATGTTGCTGTGCAATTTTGGTAAGCTCTCTTTTGCAAAGGTATCTGAAAGGGATTCGTATCTTGGGATTCAACACCGAAGCGTGGCAAGAGCAAGGACTTTCGGGGGTTCTTATCGGGGTTAAGGGAAGGTTGAGGGTAGTATGGGGTTGCTCGAAGGGTTTAGGTTGTTTTTGGGTTTGGGGGTTTTCGGGTTTAGGGTGTAAGGTTTAGGGCTAGGGGTTTGGGGCTCGTTGGTTTCTGGGTTTCCTGCAAAGCCATTCTGTTGCAGGCCATGTTGCGTGTCTGACTTGTTGGTTCACTCCTTCAGCCGAGGTACGTTCAGATGAGCTTCCGCGAGAAGTTGGAGAAATACCTGAACCCGGACAGGGGCGGAGTTCAGGGTTTCACTTTTTCCGTTACTTACACGGGTTCAGGGTATATTCCGTAACTACAGTTACAGGTGCTGAGATGTTACCCGCTGCAAGCTTCCCTCCTGAAGGTGAAGGGCCTGAAAATGTCGAATCCCACCTGTAATGCTGATTTAGGCAGGCGGGCTTTAACATTCAGGGGCTTCAGTGTAGTGTGGCCACAGCTGAGTCTGTCCATGCCGCATTTGTGTTTCGCGTCATCGGGCTTCTACTTTTAGCCGTAAGGGGACCCACTTCTAAAGGACATTGTATAAATAAGTCATAAGTAAGGTATGCAATGCAGGTTTCTAGCCTTCCCACGCACCCTAAACGAGCAAACTCTAAACCCTTATAGTAGCCCTAGAGCAGCTTCCTCTTACAAAGCTCTGGCTCTGAACCCTAAACCAAAACCCTGAACCCTAAAGCCTGAGACCTGAACCCTAAAACCTAAACCCTAGAATGAACAGAAATTGCTTGTCTTTGCTCACCGAACCCCCTCAACCGTCAATTTCAGTCCCAGCGCCAGCCGGCCCCAGCCCGAGCCCGTAATGTTGTATATTCTTATATACTATAGTTCAATGGTATATCGTGTTATACAGTTAGTATGTAGTCCGCGTGTAGTTGTTGTATAGTGTTTATGTGGTCACTGTATATAGACCCCACGCCCTAAAACCATCAACCCGTAAACCCTGTAATTGCTCCAAACCCCTGAAACAAGCCTTGTTTGCCAACCACCCTGGTCGTCCTGAGTCGTGCCCAACCCCCAAACCTTCAGCCCTAACCGTAACCTTTGTAGAACCAGCAAAGGCGCCGTTCAACGAGCCCTCAATAGAACCTTGAATGGGAGCCTTAAAGGAGTGTTACCGGAACCCTTCAAGGAACTCTCTTAAAAGACCCACCCCACCAGACTTTGAAAAAAGACTTTGAAGCCTCGAACTCCGAAAATGCCCAACGAGGAGCAGAAAACGCGCAGTCTTTTTAGGGCGTAGGTCTGCCCCCCAGCCAGGACTGCAAGTTCTACCAGTACGTGCGGGGCCTTTGGGTGGATGCCGTTGTAACGTCTCCTGGCATATTTTACGTTTAGGGTTTGGGGCAGCGGGTTGTTTCTCGAACCGACGAGTTTACGAGTGTAGGGTTTGGGGTTTAGAGCGTAGTGATCGTGATGGATCGTGCAGTTTCTCTCTCTCTCTCTCCATCTCTTTCCGTTTCGCTCTGTCAAGCGGTGTAGAGTTGGGTGTAAAGAAGACCGTTTAGGCAGCGGCTCGTGACGGCTTTCACAGTCTCTCTCTTCTCTCACTTTGAAGACCGCTGTTTGGCGTCTATAGTTGAGTGTTAGAGTTTAGGCGGGTGCTTGGTGGCCGAAGGCTTGCAGCGACACAGACGCGATGCAGCGGGGGGAAGCTGTATAAAGAAGCTTGTGCAGCTCAGAGCTTGTGACGGCTTGTGCAGTGTCTTTCTCTCTCACTCTCTCAGTTGGTCAAGCTGTGTGCCAGCAAAACCGCTTCTGCAGCTCAGAGCCTGTGCGGTTAGGCGTTTAAGGTTGGAGGTTTAGGCTGGTTACAGTTAGGGTTTGCGTGGCCGCGAGGAGGCCCGCATAGTGTAATGGCGCTGCTGTATTGAGAGTGCCATGTTGAATGCAGTGGCATTGCGAAGTCAACGGTCGGTATGTGATGTGCCGGGTTTGTAAAACCACCTGACAGACAAGCTTCATCCGACAAGCGGCCTTCTCCTCCTGTAAACACCAAGCGCTTGGCGTGGTCAGTGCGTGTGATGAAGTGATGACGCCCGGAAACCGCAACAAGAGCGCTCGCCGCCAAAGTGGTCTTTCCGGTTTGACCAAGGCCACTGAGGATGAGGGCGTGTGTTTTGTGGCCCATGAAGAGTACTGCGCTTTGCGACGCACACTTCCTCAAAGATTGCATGGCGTTTGTGGTTGAAGCAGTCGGCGTGCCGGGCTCTGTGAAGTGAGAGAGGCGCACCTATGAAGGTTTGACCATGCGAAGAATGGCCCCAAACGCATCAAAAGGCGACCTGTCAGCTTGTAGCTTCAATTGTTTCGATTACCTTCGACGCGTGCGCGGCTCTTTCGCTACAAACTCTTAGGAAGGGCCTCCGCTGTACCCAGAAAGAAGCCCAAAGCCCGAACCCGAAACAACCCAAATCCTGAGCTCACCTAGGCTCGCCGTTGGTGGGCACGCTGACCCTGTGAAGCGGACGACCCACATGCTTCCTGAAGGGCCACTTGGATGTGGCATCCAAATCTGATAGTTGTTTAGCGAGCAGGTTTCAGATTTGATTTAGTTGCTTTTTGGAGGTTTTTTTCGATGTGTATAGATTTTAGGGTTCCTATGATGCAGGGTTTACAGTCCTACTGGTAACAGGGGTAGAAGTAGGTAACGATGTAGATCCCTGATTAACAAACACTCTTTCCATGAGCGTCTTAGCATTCGGATCCCCATTTTATTCCCTTGTTAAGGTAGCGGGGTATGAGGTTTACGGGTCTGGGGTCAATGGTGTCGGGTTGGTGTTTAGATTGGTGGAAACCTTTTGCGCGTGTCTCTGAGTCCAGGGAGCACGTGGGGGGAAGCATCTAGGTCGTGCCCTAAATACGCTCGAATCCCACCAGACAAGGCGGGGAAGCATTGTGGCCATTGTCGTTCAATCCCGCCAGCACATATACTATATACACATACATACATACATACATACATACATACATACATACATACATACATACAGTTACATACATACATACACAGATATATACACATACACATGTATATGGTTTTATAGTGCTACATGTATAACTATAGTTAGATAGTTATACCCATGAATAGAAATACCAACATACATGTAGACATGAGTCTTCATGTTTCTGTATGCATATCTATACACACTTTCATATACGCGTGCAGCTACGTACTTATATAATCATATAGTTATATGTATAAATAAATAAATATATATATATATATATATATGTATATATACAGGTAACCATATTTAGATCAAAGTATAAGGGTACTTACGAATATGAATAAAAATACATATACATATATAGCTGTAAATAGAGACAAGTAGTGTATATATACACATACACACACATTATTGTGTGTGTACGTGTTTCTGTATGTATATACATATATATATATATATATGCACATACACGCATGCACATTATGTTCTAGCGCTGAACCCACCGTAGTAAAGCCCATAACCCCATAACACCCTGCAACATTTGGTGGAATCCTTGGAAACCCAATCCAGGACCCTCATGCAGCCGTTTCAAACCACCAACAACCCTCACTAACCCTTGAAAAAACCATTCATGGCGCTGACAGACCCGTATACAGCGCCGCAGGGCCATAGGACCCCATTCAACGTTTCGGCGTGTTTTTTGGTTTTGGGTTTTCAGACGGTGTAAGGATTCAATGTGTGCGCTAAAAGTTTAAAGTTGTTGGGTTTGGGTGTTGGGTTTTCGGGTTCGTGGCTAAGGATTCACCTGCGGCTCGGATTACATACTATAAGGGAATGTACTTTATAACCAAAGACACAAAAGCTGTCGTTTTGAAGCATGCCAAAGTAAAAACCTCAAGTTGCATTCCTTAAAGCTTACATTCCAAAAAGCTTTACATCCGAAATAAAATCTAAAATGGCTGAGGGAAATTTGCTTTCAAGTTTTCGGGTTTTCCGAGTTTGGGGGAGTTTGGGGTTTTCTGAGTCTAGGGTTTCGGGTTTGTGCTTCAGGCTTTCAAGCCGTTCTGCGATTCAGCGTGTAGGCGCTTTTTTAGCATTGGAAACAGTATGGCTCCGAACCTTCGACCCTCAAGCAGGTATCAGAAGATCTGGACGACCATGGCTGAGCGCGATGCAATCGACGTCCGGTTTGGTGTGCAAATTCAAAGCAGCTGGGATGCAAGATATGTTTTTAGGATAAGTAGCTGGTCGTGGTGGAGGGTTCACGGTCATGAAGTATGAGAGCAACTAAATGGGTTACGAATAACTATTAATAGTATCATGGTACAATCCCTTCGTTTTAGTACTTTACTGTATTCTAGAGCCTTATCCTAATGTATCACCCCCTTAACGACATACAACCCTGCTAGCTGGCAGCAAATAGCCGAACTGGGAGTTTCCGAAACTGGCCGAGTCTGACACAGTTGTAGACGAGAACAGCCCGCCAAATTTTCGGAGCAATGAGCCCTTGTCCGCAAGCTAATTTTGACGCACGGCGAAAAGTGGGACTTACGGCTTGTGAGAGCCGAGTTTGCCGCTGCGTGATGTGTGATACAGTACTCTACGTCGTGTACTTCTACAAGTATATACGCACATCCAGTTTCACAGCTTCTCCGGGTCAAATCGCTTCTCCCGGAAGAGAGCCATGGAAATCCTACTCTGCTTGATTACAAAGGCCGTAAACCCTGCTTTAGGGCCCTTCTGGAAAATTTCAGGACCCTTACAGGAGCCCTATCCGTATACGTATTCAGGCACGTAAGACCCCTCTACGAAGCTCAAAGAACCTCCCTTCTGCCTGTTGAGGCCCTGGACCCCCGTTTAAGGACAGCTGAAGAAACCCTAAACCCTAAAACCTAAAGCCCTAGACCGTAAAATCGTAAAACCTGAAACCTAAGACCCTAAAGCCCTAAACCCAGAAACTCGAGCTGCATTTATTCAGCCCTACTAGGGCTCCTTGTCGGGACCCAAATAGAAACCCTACTTTATTTATCATCGACCTCAACACCCTGTAAAGATCCTTATAGTTGAAGGTTTAGGGGTTTAGGGTTCAGGGTTTAAGGTTTAGGGTTTAGGGTTTAGGGTTTAGGGTTTAGGGTTTAGGGGTGTAGCGTCTAGGGTTCAGGGTTGCTTCTAACTTAAATCCTATACCCTGACCCTAACGTTTTACAACCTAAGCCGAGCTTCCTCATTGCTTCGGCGAGGCATTGATCGCCAGCTGCACGATGATTTCGCTCCCGTCATCATCAAGTACACCCAAGACTCGACGGAAGTCTACTGACTTGGCAGAGGTTTCGGGTTTTCGGATTAGGGTTTAGGAATTGCGCAATGGCGTAGACTCCAATATCCCTTCTCTTCATGGAGCTAGAAGACTAAAGAGAACTTGCAGAGTTTTTATGAACTCCAAGCCCCATAACTTGGGACAGCCCATGGAAGTTTTGATTTGTATATGGATCAAATTGGGTTGGTATCTGCGGCGATCTACCAAGTACATGGACCGAATTACATGGGGATCCATCTTGTGAGGCTCGTGTAAGATTTTTCAGGGTATCTACGGGTTTTCCGCCAAACATGCCTCTAGAACCGTGATAGGGCCCTTGTGTTTTGGGCGTTGGGATTCGGCGCTTAGTTAAGCAAATCCTCAAAAAGTTGAAAACCGGATTAAGGACAAATAGTGCTGGGATTCCTAGTGCATTAAACTCTAAGCCCTAAACCCTTATACATTGCTCTTAAGGATTGTGGCTTTTGGGTTTCCAACTTTTGGGCTTCCATAGCTGCAGCCGGAAAGAGATCTACCTCTCAGGGGGTATCCTTGTTATGGTTTCTCTCTCTATATATATACATACATACATACATACATACATACATACATACATAAATACATATATATATATATGTATGTATGGTTTCTCGAAAAGGTGTAGGGTTCCTTACTATGTTTTCTATAAGACCTACCTTTCTCGAGTTCCTTACATAATTGCTATGGTTTCTATATATAGTTCCGGTCTCTTGGGGCCCTGTGAAAGCTGCACAGAGCAGTAAGGGAGATCTTTGCTTCAGCTCGGAGGATAATCCAGCTGCGCAGCTTCAAAACAGCATGACAAGCCTGTGCACTGTCTGTTGGACATGCAGAAACTGAGACCAGGTGTGCAAGAGCCAGTTGAGACGCAGAGGTTTATAGTCAGGGCTCATGGCAGCGCTGCCTTCGAAGCCCCCAGCAGTGCCTCCTCCGGGAGAGTCGCCGAGGCGGCCGCCACTCAACCCTAAACCCTAAACCCGAGACCCGAAACCCGAAACCCGAAAACCGAAACCCGAAACCCGAAACCCTAAACCCTAAACCCTAAACCCTAAACCCTAAACCCTAAACCCTAAACCCTAAACCCACACACCGCCGACGCCGCCAGGGCCTGCCTACGGCAGAGCAGCTGTCTGAGCAGCTCGAGTTGCCGTATATTCTAAGGACTTTAGGAAGGACCCCTAATAGGGACCCTTAATCCCTGGCAAATCTCCATATTATCCTCAATAACCTAGTTGCTGTATCATCAGCACTTCCAGAGAACCCAATACCCCTTAATCAAGGAATAGACCTTAAATCATAGGGGCCTTAAAGAGATCTATGAGGGTTCCTTTAAAGGGATCTATAAGGGTTTCTGTGAGGGAATGAAGGAATAGACCTTAAATTATAGGGGGCTTTAATTTTATGATTTAAGGTATATTCCTTAATTGAGGGTTATTGGGTTCTCTGGGGGCGTCATCGCGATCAGTATCTCAGTCCCCTGCTGGATATTGTGCCCTCAACTAATGACAGCCCGAAACAAAAGTTTAGGGTTTAGGGTTTGGGGTTCAGGGTTTAGGGTTCAGGGTTCAGGGTTTAGGGTTCAGGGTTTAGGGTTCAGGGTTCAGGGTTTATGGCCAAACCCGAAAACCCAAAGCCCAAATCCTAGAACCCACAACTCCGAACACCAAAGCCCCAAAACCCAAGTCGCAAAACTCCAAACCTCAAAACCCTGTAGTAACCCTCATAGTAGCCCTTAAAGGAACCCCAAACCCTAAAACCCGTGAAGAAACCTTTAAAGTAACCCCTAACAGAACCCGACAGTCCCCCCACCTTGAGCCTTCCCAGGTCATCGAGGAGGAGTACGACTTCCTCATCTACTCTGCGCCTTTTGCCCAGTCGCACAAGTACGTGAAGGACCACGGACATCACGGGGACTCCCCAGACCTTGCCAATCAGAGAGTTCGGGGTCTAATTTATAGTATAGGATTTAGGGTATAGGGTTTAGGGTATAGGGGTTTCACGATGAGAATAGCTCTATGGTTTCAGCTGCATTACTCCTCTAAGAAAAGTGAGTTTCTGCAAGACCGTTTAGAACCCTATCAACCCCTAACGTTTGTTCCTTGGTCCGGGGGTTTTGGAGTCTCTGGGATACATTTGAAGCTGGAAAGGCTTCCGTGTGGGCTGACGGGCGCCGAGGAGGTTTTGGATTGTAGATTGGTTTGATTTGGAGTTCAGTGTTGCGAGGGCGAGCAGACATTGCCATAAGCGCTTCATTCTGAACACGCCCTCAGCCCCAAACCCTAAACCCTAAACCCAACGCCCTAAACCCTAAACCCTAAACCCTAAACCCTATGCCCTAAGCCCTAAGCCCTAAGCCCTTAACCGGAGCCTGAACCCAAAACTCCGAAACGCCTGGGTTGAGTAATAAGGGTGTTGTAGGGATTTTGTCGGGTCCTTATAGGTTTAGGGGTTTGGGGTTCAGGGTTTGGGGTTTAGGGTTTAGGGTTCAGGGTCTCATAGGGTTCATTTTCTTGGTACAGGGAGTTTTCCATAATGAAAGGTTTGGGATTTGAGGTTTTGGAGTCTCTGGGAGCATTTAAGTCTTCTTGAAATCGAGGACTTGGTGGAGCAAGAGACGTCCATCTTCAACCGCCTGCCGCCGGGCCACCATAATCGATACCAGTACTACTCCTTCCTCGGGGTTCCTTAACATGAACATCTCATACGGCTGATGGACAAAATCCTGCATGACCCTATATACCTAAACTATGGGATTTATGGTACTATACTATGTTTGGGTCATGCAGGATTTTGTCCATCAACAGTAACACACCCCACGACCCTATTGTAACGGACGTTCCCTGGCCTGGATGCACTTGAAGACAGCTGACGCTTCTTTCGAATCTGACTCACGTCCGCCATCACCCCAAGACCCTATTCCAACTATTTACGGCCCTTAATATGGGTAGTTGTCAAAATTAGGGTCCCTTTTGGGGGTACCCTAAATAATAGGTGCCGTGTTATAATAAGGACCCAAAAAGGGACCATAATTTTGACAACCACCCATATTCATACCCGATTTACACCGAAGCTTCCCATTTTGCTGGTTTTGTGGGAGGGCCCTACATGTAGAGAGTTCTTTCGGGCCTCGGGTTTTGGTGTCCCGAGCGAGGTCGTTCGAACTCGAAGGATCGAGAGACTGATCTTTGACATTTTCGAGTTCCAAAGTTTCATGGGTTTAGGGTTTAGGGTTCAGGGTTAGGGTTTAGGGTTCAGGGATACCCCCTAATTAAGGAATATACCTTAAATCATAAAATCAAGGCCCCAACAACTTAGGGTGAACTCCTTAATTGAGAGGTATTGGGTTCTCTGGGTTTGATGATTCTAGAGTTACTGGAGTTCGAAAGTTGAGGCATGTTGGTAAGAGAGTGAGCGCGCATCAACATCGAGCCTGTTGCAAAGAGTATGGCTTCCTTTCTGCGGCATCGCCAGTGCAGCTTCTTATCCTTATAAAGAAGGCCCCCGAGTTTTAAGAGCTTTCATCACGGTGCACGAGCACCCTTCCAAGACTCCGCAAGCCCGCCTAAAGATCTTAATCCTAAACCCTAAACCCTAAAGCAAACCCAGGGAGAGCTTTGTGTTGGCCACGACTCTTTACACCAGCAGCTGGGCTCAGCTTTCGTTCGCCCGTGGGTTGGGGTTTCAGGTGTAGTGTAGAACTTCAGGGTTAAGGTGTGCTGCGGGGGTTCTTATAGGGTGATACGGTTGGTGATATAAATCCTGCATTACCCATAATACGGAATAAACCATATACTTCCCATAGTTAGGGTCCTTAATGTAATGCAGGCTTTATATCACCAGCAGTATCTCATGTTGTTGTAGGATCTTGGGTTCTTGGGCTTCAGGGTTCAAGGGTCTCTTGCGTCAGTGGCCCGTCGGAAGTAGGTCATTTGCAGTGCTGTGACAAACCCGAAACCCTGTTTTACCCAGAGAGCCCAATACCCCTTAAATAGGAATATACCATAAACTATTTAGGGGCCTTAGTTTTATGGTTTAAGGCAATCTTCCTTAATCAAGGGGTATTGGGCACCCTCCCCCCTAAACCCTAAACCCCTAAACGCCTAATTTTTCCCGTTCACATGACTTGCAGGTTTTCTATTCACACCTGCTCAGGAAGTCCCATGACTTTTCAGGCAGATTCTAAGCCTTCAGCGCTAACGGTTGAGGGTTTAGGGTTTGAGGGTTGTAAGGGTTTAGGGTTTAGGGTTCAGGGATTATGGTTTAGGGTTTCGGGGAGAGGCCAATACCCCTTAATTGAGGAATCAAGTTCTTAAAATCATAATATTAAGGCCCCTCTAGTTTAAGGTCTATTTCTTAACTGAGGGGTACTGGGCTCTCTGGGAACCCTGAAACCTAAGCCCCAAACTCCAGAAGAATCCCCAGGTTCTAAACCCCAGCCCTACCTTAAGAACCCAAAACCCCCTTTTCTGTAGGTTCTTATTGTAAACCCCAATATGGGATGTATAGAGACCCTACAAAATAAGTAGGTTTTGGGTTCTTAAGGTGAACCCTAAACCCTCAACCCCAGGCCTTGAAGCTTAAGCCCTAGCACGTAAACTCTGGAAGAACCCTCACATTCGAACTCCCCATGCCTTAGGTTTAGGGTTTAGGGTTTAGGGTTTAGGGTTTAGGGCCTAAGTTTAGGGTTCAGGGCTTCTACCTACTTAAGATAGCTAGGGTACGGTGAGGTTCCGGTTTCGGGTTCATAAACCTTCCTTCGGACAGGAAACATCCTACATATTAGCCGACAAGGCCACATCTGTAGAGTCCAGAAGTCCTCGACCAACACCCTACACCCTAAACTGCTAAACCCCGAAACCCCGAAACCCTTAAACCCCTAGACCCTAAACCCGGAGACCTTAAAGCCCTCCTGAATCTTAAACCCGGGGACCATAAAACTCCTAAACCCTAAACCCTAAACCCTAAAACTCCTAAACCCTAAGCCCTAAACCCTAAACCCTAAACCCTAAACCCTAAACCCTAAACCCTAAACCCTAAGCCCTAAACCCTAAACCCTAAACCCCTAAACTCCTAAACCCTTAAAGGAGCGGTCCTCAAACTTTGCCTCGGACCACTTCCCGCGAGATTCTTCCCCCTAGACGGTACAGGGTCGGCATGATACGCATATCCCCTTAGGGGTTTATGGTTTAGGGTTCAGGGTATAGGGTTGAGGGTTTAGGGTTTAGGGTTAAGGGCCCCTTTCAGGGTTCCTTTATGGGCTTTTTGAAGGATTCCTTTCAGGGCTTCTTTAAGGGCTCCTTTTTTGTCCCTACACTCTTATAGAATGAGGAATTCGGGTTTCGACTTTAAAACGTAGGACTGGCTACCCCGATTCTGATGCTTGCGAGGTTCCTGGGGGACCTAGTTGAACGGTTTAGGGTTTAGGGTTTAGGGTTTTAGGGTTTAGGGTCTAGGCTTTAGGGGTTAGGGTTTAGGGTTTAGGGTTCCGCACCCAGATTCCCGGAAGGAGCCAGAAAGTGGAACCCCTAATTTGGGACCCTATACCACGAAAGGCTTTTTATAGTAAACCCCCATGACGGGATCTACGTTTTTGAACCCTCCCGAAATTCTGGACAAGCCTAACAGCCTCTAAACCCCCTCTATGACCTATGACGCCTACGAACTCCCCAATACCCCTACCCTAAGTTGTCAGAAGTTTCATATGGGTAGTTCTCTAAACCAGGGTCCCTTATAGGGTCCTTTCTATAGGGGTGCCGTGACCCTCATTTAGAGAACTACCCATATGGTGATTTACCGTATATTCCTTAATTAAGGGGTTTTGGAGTCTCTGGGTATCTAGCCCCGAAGCCCTAAAGCCTAAACCCTAAACCCCTAAACCCCTAAACCCTAAACCCCTAAACCCCTAAACCCTAAACCCTAAACCCTAAACCCCTAAACCCGACGCGGCAGGCAGTCCCGTTCTCGATTACACGGACGAAACGCATGCGCCGATCATGTACAGCGCCGACAAGATGAGCGGGCCAGAGCAGG
>CAJNDV010033123.1:9575-20282 GCA_905221635.1 Symbiodinium sp. CCMP2456
AAAGCTCGATTGCACCTGAATCCCCCGGCTAACACGCATTCCAAACAGTGAATGAAGAGCCCGCAGATGGAGGAATCACGGTTTTTAAGGATTCGCACCCTTGCAGGCCTTGAAGCGTGACACAGATATTGTCGCGCGAGTGAGCGCTCCGGCCCAGGCCGGGTCAGCGGGGTCCTTGGAATGGGTTCATTGGGTACCCGAGTATATAAGCAAAGATCGAGCGGAACGGGGGCGATTCTGAAGTAGTAGATGCCTGTCTTAGGTCTTAGTCTTACTTGCGTGGTCTTCGGCCTGAATCTGCTCAGCTCTCTCGAAAAGCGCAGAGAGCGAACGCAGTGCCCCAGGCGGAGCCGGGCCATTCGCAGGCCGGTCGTGTCCTTGCGGGATGTGACCATGCAGCTTGAAGAAGTTTGTGTCGATCCGTGTCGAGATCTTGCACTGAAGACCTCGTGCAGGTATGTAGTTAGTGACGTGAGCAGACTCGCAGCTTGGTTGCTGCAGGCCAGATCATCACGCAGGGCCCAGAGCTCTCAGGACTACGGGCAGCAGGCAGGCAAACCACTGGCAGCTGAAATTGGTCAAGACTTGCGGCTTCCGGACTTGATGGTGTGTTTGGAATGGCTGGGGCGGAGGAAGCAAGGCGTGTGCTAGATAGAGCTGACATAGGCCTCCATAGACGTATCTGGTGAACACAAGCCTGGGCATCATTTGGGCACCGGTCCGGTAGCCCCTTCCGCACATTCACAAGGAAATCATTGCGCATCCCTGACCGTTGATTGCTGGAGGCACCGCGCCTGGCCGAACCCGTGACTGGTCCTGGTGGCTTCGCGTCGCTGGGATCTCGAGGAAAGCCCGCTTGGAAGCGGCAAGCACTGCAAATCTCGCTGAGGGAGCGGACGGAGGACGGCCTTCCGGCCGTGGCCTCGCTGTATTTCTGAGAAGCCATCACGGAGGGGCGGTTTTTGGAAAGGTCTGGCGGGCAGACGGACTGCCAGCCTTCAACAACGCATTCCCCCAGTCCTTCGACGCTTTGTGGGGATCCAAGCGCAAGGGAAGCAAGCGGGGCCCGGGGGTGGGCCTCATATTTTTCCTCCTTTCTCCCTTGGCCAGGTCCGGGGCCTCCCAGTACTACTCGCAGCCGCCATCCCAGAGAACGGAACGTGCCGAGAGATGGGCAGGGCAGGGAGGAAAGAGGAAACAGGGACAGCGCGTGTTCTTGTCCAAGGTTTCGCGTTCGGGTTCCTACTGCCAGCTTCCCAGCCCAGCTCATCGATTGGATGAGCTTTGCTGCATTCGCCAACGGTCTTCGCACATTCTCGTTGAACAAGTTGTCGAAATCCAGGCCTCGCAGTACGAAGCATCAGAGAGAAACTGAGAAGGCATCACATGCTTGGCAATTGGCGTTTGGCCGAAGTGTTCAGAAGATTCTTGGTGCAGGTTGCAGCGGCAGGTCAGATGATGCAGATCAAGGCTGGAAGCGTGGAGTGAGCTGACGAGCAGCTGGCTGCACGACGGACAAACCGCAGCCTTGTCCTCAATTCCTCTACCCAAGCCCAGCTTCACCGGACCGTTGAAGAGCTTTCTGTGTCCGAGGTCAAGACCGTTGCGTCCAGACGGTCAGGAATCGGGTTCTACTGCAAGAATCCGCAATGATTGTAGCATTCACGCCGACGCAAAGCGCATCGGACTGAAGACACTGCGATCCGTGCAGCACCACCGGGGCGCCGGGACATGCCGGGACTGGGCAAGGCCAAAGTGCCGCCGAAGACGTCCCTGGCCGAATGAGACGTGTCGTTACGCCTGACAAAAACTTGAAAGAATTCCAAAGAACGCATCGGCGTAGCACATGAAAGCCCGTGAGGATGACCAGTGCCCACGAATCCTTGCCGGAGCTGCAGCACCGAACTAAGACACAAGCCCTTGACCCGACCCCGACTCCGCAGGACTCTGAATTAGTTCCGAGGCTTTCCTGCTACCTGCGCGTCTACGCTGGCAGCCACGAGCCTTTTGCAGGACGGGTCGGGTCTGCAGACGGACCTGGCCTACGTGGACACGTGTGAATCTAGACAGTGTTGAGACCTCATGACGTGAAGCATGTTTGAAGGTATGTGTACTCTGAATGCACTTGCGCAGTGGCAGGTGGCGAACTTCTCCTGGAACCTGTGGCTCTGCCGCCTGGAGGCTTTCCTGCAAGATCGTGTGCAGACGGCATTTCGTGTAGCTATATGGAAGAGGCTCGCAGAGGCCTTTTACTGGGGGTTGGAACAGTAAATCTGCACATGGTCGGCGCAGCGTTTTAGGTCTGTCGGGGGCGTCATATCTGCATACTGGTACAAGCAGCTGCGATGACAAGGTGAGGAGGAGCACGAAATTGACGTTCCGGAAGTGACGTGGTGTACCGTTGAGACGCAGACGGAGGCCCGATGCTGGGGTAGGCGGTCTCGGAGAAGCTGCATAAGACTTCCAGAGAAGGCTGGGACAGTGCACAGTTGCCCTAGGCACCAGAGGTGGCAAAGGACGTCAAGCCTGCGGCTGTAGCGCTTGGGGCAGGCTGAGTTCTCCGAGGCCGTCAGAGGGCGCTTGGGCCGTGGGGCCGGGGGTTTGCGCAAGGTTTGAAGGCGGAGACGACAGCACCCAAAGTCTACAAGATGGAGGGCGAAGCGTGCGCCCATCATGCCCGCAAAGCTACGCTCCACATCTTGCACCGTCTCCGAAAGCAGGTTCTTCGCTGACGAGATTCAGCTTGCGCATGGCGGCGACGACCTCGAAGAGGCCCGCAGAGGAGCAGGAGCTCCTTCAAAATCTGCGAGCTCAGAGCTAGACGATGATTGCGGCATGCAAGCACGCACAAGCTTGAGTCCTTGCCAGGCCCCGGCAACTCCACCAGTGGCCGAAGTGCAGGCACCACCACGACGGAAGCAGGTTGTCACAGACACGCAGCGTTGCTTTTTCAGGCGGCCACCCCGAGCTCGCTGCCACTTGTGTCACAGCTGGTGCGCGAGCTGATGCAAATGCAGAGCACGGCTCAGCTGGCTGTCGGCGGCAGAATCCTAATGAGAACTGAACTGCGAGTTGAGGACTCGAAGTGTGGACGTCTGAGACGAGACGAGGAAGCGGGAATCGTCTGCCGAAGAGTCGGCCAAAGTGCCGGCAGGGAGGGTGCCCTCGGACAGTCGCGGGGTTGTACAGTCCGAAAGGGCCAGACTGTAGTGTAGGATGCTTACCGGCATCCTTTGGCACAAAGTCCGACTCGGCTGTGGGAAGATGGCTGCTGGCTATAGTAGTGTACCCAACTTGCAGGAGAGTGTTAGAACATGTTAGAACGTGTTCTGCTGCAGCAGCTGTTTCGGGACTGGGAAGATTGAATCAAGTAGTGTACCACGAATCAAGTAATGTACCACGACATCATGAGCCAGGGTGCTGATGGTCCCTATATGACTTCGACAGGTTCTCTAGTTTGTGCAAACACCATCTCATCTGTGGACTTCAGTTTGATGAGGCTTCTGTTCACGCATTGTATAGGAAAGAAATGGACGTCGAAGATCTGCGACGCGTCGGCTTGTTAGAGCATTGGGAGGCACTGGACCGTATTGCCTCAGCACCGCTGCCGGCAGAGGATGTGGAGGAAGTGCTGGAAGCGACCGATGATGTCACGCGCTCGCGCTGGAGCCCCGAAGGGCTGGCGGAGCAGTTCCGACACGTGTTAAGGTGAAGTCAACTCACTTCTTTGGATGCATTTTGTGACGGACAATTTTCCTCCTCCTACCAGTTGAATCGAGAGCCTCATAGCCCTTAGCCATTGCCTTTTGTTGATAGTTTCCATCTCATTGAGAGCACTTTTTTGCCTGGGGAGCCCGTACAGAATCTGTACAGAATCAAAAGCGCTGTCTTTTTGAGCATGGGCCCGCGCCGTCTTGCCAGGCAGCTCCGCCTCCTGCCTGTGGCGGGCCTCTTTCCAGATCTCTGTGCAGAGGTGGTGGAGATTTTGGGGCGTTGGTACAAGCGCTTTAACCTGAAAACCTGGAGCCGCATCGTCAAGGTCTGCAAGGGTTCCGCCCATCAGGTGCCATGTGTGCTCAAAGAGCTGAACGAAAGCGCTCCTGTCATTGAGAAAGTGCGGAGATGGGTCGATTCCCTGCCAGCCACGGCCCCGAAGGCCTGTATCGTTGACTTGGGTGCAGGCTTCGGATTCCTGTCGATGCTCTTGGCCGAGCTGCTGCCTCCGGAGCGCGTGGCGAAGTTCTTCCTCCTTGACATGACATACCCCAACTTGGGAGTGGGAAACTCCAGCGGCTCCACCTCCATCGAGCACCTTAAGGGGGGCTGGAAGATACCCATGTACACTCTGAAGGTGGACCTCAAAAAGAAGACGACCCTCAACCAGCTTGCTGCGCGCGTCTTTCGAGCACCCGTCTCGGAGGCGGATCCTCGATGGGCGCCAGTGTATGCATGCGGCATCCACCTGTGCAATACACTGGGGATTCGTGCTGCGCAGCTCTTTAACGAGAACGTCGATGTCCGTGGTTTTGCTTTCGTACCGTGCTGCTTTCCGACGTCGCGGCACCTCACGCAGGACGTCATTTACCAGCTGGGCGAACATCAGTTTGCAGCGAGAGACTTCCTGGATGCAAAAACGATGCCCTCGAACAACGACCGCTTTTCTCGTTGGGCAGAGCACATCCTGGAGGGCATCGATCCCGGACCCAGTGGTTTCAAAGGCCTAGAGCGGCACCGGCTTGTCCGGCCACGTCGGGGCATGTTCGCACAGGACATTTACATCTTCGCAGAGCGGCCGCTCGAGGCCTGCCTCGGGTCCCCTGCGGGGCCCTTACCCTTGCCCCGCGCGCTGCCTGGGCCTGGGATGGCCGACGAGAGCAGGGAGCAGCGGGGCAAGGCTGTGGTGATTTGGGCCAAGTACGGACACGGCAAAGGATACGGCAAAGCCCGAAAGCGCGAAGCCTGCGAAGCCGAAAAGGTGCAGCGTCATCTTTGTCGGTTTGAGGCTTGTGCTCCAGGGCTGGATGATCTCCACTATTAGAGCAGTTTGCCACTGGTTCCCAGTGTTGAGAGCCTCGTTTTCCGACAGTCAGCATGAAGGCTACTGCAGCTTAATGTAAGGTAGACGTGAGTCTGCCTTGGCAAACGGTTGCGTGACCTGAGCCGGTGCAATTCATTCTTCCGACTCGAAGCAATGGAAGCCCATGGAGACCACACCAAGGAGGGAAGGGAGGGAAGGAATCGAATAGTGCCGCAGCGATCCTTTGCCGGCCCTTCATCCATGGCCTTCTCCATCTTTTCCCTGACAGGCTTCCTACCAAGACATGGCAGCGCCTGGCGCTGGGCGTCAAGAGCCGGGCCAACATCCCGATGGCTTCCGGCTCCAGATGCACGTGGAGGTCCATGCTCTCCAGGCACTGGGCTCCAGTTCTGCTCCTGGTGTCCAGCGGACGCCACTTGAAGTGCAATTAAGGAGTGGGGGTGCGTTGTGCAGCATTTGGCGGTTGCATCTTCAAATTCTGTCACTTCTCACCCTGGATTAAGTAAGATGGAGGTAACGGAGGCACGGACATTTCAGTGCCAGTGATTCCAAGGTGCTTGTCGTCGTGTGAGTCGCCGTGCTCAGAAGCAGATGAGAGCTACCCGGCTGCTTGCTGGATCTCGTGGCCTAGTCTTTGCATGGCAGTTGGAAGAAGCATTGAGTCGCAGGTTTTCGGCATCTCAGATGTGCCGGCCCCTCATCGGTGCTTTTCGCATTCCTTGGACGAGCACCGGGCTCTTGAGCAGTTGGAGGCATACAGACTGGGAGGAGAACTTCGACCACTTGGCGGCTTTGCCAGCGAACGACTTAGCCTGGCTATACGGCAATACGTGTGTCCGGCGCGGCATGGTCGGTGTTTCAGGTGGGGCCGTTCAAGGACGACGCACTGCTGGTGGCCGGCGATGTCTCTCATGCTGGCTACTCAACTCTGCCTGCTGTCTATGCTTGAAGTGCGAGACATGATCGGCTGCCCTTGCCGAGGACCTTGGCGTCTTGAAGAGAACCATGAGGCTTCTCTTGGGACGCTTTGCCCACGTTTTCTTTGTGTCGGAAGCTCTGCTTTTGTTAGCCGGGGCCTTTCACAAGCATAACGGCAGTCCCCAAAACGACCGTATGTAGGCAGGCATGGTTAGTTGAACTACACTGGTGCATCTCACAAGATTGCCAAGCAAGTCGACATTGAACACCGCAGTGGTGAGATGACACCTTTTAGCATTGGAAACATCCCAGTTGAGATCCCTAGCAGTGCATTCTCATCCTGGCCCCAGCATACCGAGGCCTGGCAACCATGACGTCTACGTCGGTGTGGCAGCTCAGCTCCGCTGTGCGACATCTTTCCGTCGCGTGTCCGCAAAGGACTCCGCACAGTGCCAAGTTGGCCAAGGCAGCAGCAAGGACAGCATTGACTGCTCTCTGGAGAAGCAAGAGAGGCCCGTCAGACTGCTGCAGGCAACTGCCTGAGTAGACGAAGGCCAAGGATGCCAAAGGCGGCAAGCACCATCGCAGGTTGTTGGATGAGTGCGCCCGCATGGGAGCCGCGGCCAGAGAGAGCCCTTGGAGCAGTCGCAGCGGGAATTGCTGACCAGCTACAAGGTTTGGACTCGTCCTGTCCGCTTTCCTTGCCAGAAACTGACGATTGTCCCGCTCCTCTCATGGTACCACGAGGTGCGCTGCGGCAGTGAATTGGGTTCAACAGGCTTCTGCCGACCTTCCCCCCTTCAACTGAGGAATTCGACTCAGAGCTGGTGCCTCGAGCCCATTCCCATCCGCACAGTTTTCTGATTCGGTCCGCCAAGGCCGGATGTCCCGGTGTGGTCCAAGGCTGCGGCGCGGAGACATGGCCGAATAGCGTCGGCCTGGCTCGCTTTGACAGGCCAAGAGCAGCCCCCTTAAGCGCAGAGCCGAACGGAGCGCGGAGAGCGGACCAGAGCGGGCTGCGCTGTGATACGCTGTGCGCTGCGGTGCGGCAAAAAAAAGGCTGCTTGGGGACGAGATCGAGTGCAGCTGGCCGGGCCGACTCGGCAAGACGCCGGCCTTCGCCTTGGCTGCGCTCGCTCCGCTCCGCTCCGCTCCGCTCTCGGCTTCGGCTTTCCCGCAGGCGGAGCGCAACCGAAGCTTGGCCCAGTGCTTTGATGCTTGGGCCTTGGAAGAGTCCTGACAGGCTTCTGCTTGAGCCGTTTAAGGATCATGTGCACGTTGGTGGCAGCATCCATACGTTTGAGGCAGCAAACGACAAGCACGCGACGGAGAAGGCCGAGTGGGAGCAGCTGCAAACACAGCAAAAGGCGACGAACGGTGCCGTCACTCGCCAGTCTTTTCACCCCGATCTGGGTGCAGGGGCCGCATGCTAGTATAATCTGTTGTAGAAGGCGTTCCTTGCGAACAGATGCGTAATTCCAAGCCGTCTTGGAACCAGGTGATTCAGTCTTCTTCTTCGAGCGTGAGCATGGAGATGGCCCTGTTCTCATGCACGATCGGTGCTGTGCTGCCCTTCGTACAGTGCGGTAGAATACTCGAAGCTGCTGCTAGAACTCCAATGCCAGACCTGTGAAGTGGACATCGGCATGAATTCCAAGATGTACCTGCAAATCATCCATTCACAAGTTCACTATCATGAACCCCCCTACGGTGCACTTGTTTAAGTTATGTACTGTCATGTGCTCCCCGCACCTAGAACCTTGACACAGCGGAGTCACTGCAAACTTCTCGGCTGGCAGCCGACAGTAGCTCTGACTCATGCTGGTTTTGCTGCCTTTTGCATGTGCTGGGAAGTCGATCGGCAAAGGTGAGCTTCCAGGACGCGGTCGCAGCGAGGAGGCGTGGCGAACATGTCAGGAGCTCAGCAGACTTGAGGCGAGGCACTTGCTTTGCAAGAGTTTTTGAGAAGCGTGCAAAAGTCCCTGCATCTGAACGATTTCCGTTTCAGTAGTCTGTGGGAGCCATCAATTGAAAGAGTCCGCCATCAGGTGCTGTCGATGTCACACTTCCTGCCTCGGCTAGAACTCTTGCCGGAAAAGTTGCGGGCTCAGGATACTCAGGGCTCTGACGTTGGGTCTCAACGTGTGTCGTGGGACGCCCACTTGAGGCGATTTCTCTACTTCCCGCAGTTGGCCAAAGCTTCCGGCTCGCGCTTCCTCGCAGATCGCTTGTCCCGGCTCCAGCCAACGCCGGGACCTCGATCCTTTCAAAACGCACGCTCTGCCTCTGCTGATTCTGTCCGTTGAAGTGCTTGCGATGCGACACAACCGCCGATTCTTCAAGCACCAGCCGATTCAAGCACGAGCTTAAGCCCTCGACGTGTTAGGGTAGCATTGAAGGTTGTGAGGGTTGCAGCTTTCCTACTTGACGCCGGCGGGTTTAGCCTTAGGATCTTGGGATTTAGAGTGGGTATCCAAAGGCAAGGAGAGCCGGAGCGCTTTGGATTTTAGGGTTTACGGCTCTAGGATTTCAAGATTCTAGGGTTTAGGGTCACCGGGTTTGGGGTCGTAAGGTTCAGGCTTGCAGTTGTTCGGGCTCGTCAAGAAACTGTTTTACAAGGGGTTTGCGCTCAAGTCCATGCTGGCTCAAGAGCATCTTGGTCCTAGTCCTGAGCCCGAGCTATTGCCAGAACTGCCGTGGTTCGGTTCAGCCGGACTGCCAAGATGCAAATCCCCGATGCACATCCTGTCGGTTAGCTCGGGACCATCAGTACACGAATCCCTTTTGCCCGAGTGCGAATCTTCTGGGCCAGTGCGTGAAGCGTCCGCAGCCGAGGGGCGCAAACCCCGATTGAGAAGAATAGCGCCCCATTGCACGAATCCTATGCACGGATCCGGTCTTCCAGTGCACGAATCGTTTCCTCAACGCTACTGACCGAATTTGCTGCAGCCGTGTTCGATGTTGTCTTCTGCTATGGCTGCCCCGAGTTGTGGGTAGAATGCCGCACGTTCCGAGTCGTTTGAGAGGCTGCACCTTTTTGGCCACACGCACTTCGCATGGGACCAGACGCTGAAGGACTGCACACAGGGTGTTGAGAATAATATGTGAGAGCTTGGCCGAGATTGGTATTCTTACCAGTGTCTCTTCGTGTGACCATGTCCCGATTGCTCCAGGGTGTGCGCTTTCTCCAAGCCGCGCTGGGATCGCCATCAGAGCGTCAGACGCGGAAGCGGGTCCTGCATCTGGAGGGCGGTGCGGGGAGCCCTGGAGGATAAAAAAGCTTGCAAGCCGTTTTCTTATATCCTTTAGATGCGAGCGCCAGTGCTCCGCAAATCAGACTTCGGACTTCAGGTTCCCACGCTTCTCTGGTGCTGGCCTTGGGCAGGCAAACTTCCCACCTTTAACCTTGAAGGCCGACCCTGGCCGTACGAAGTCTTATCCCAGTGCCGTTCGCAGTTGCGCCTTGGGGTCATTGATGATGCAGTGGTAAAGCATAGTGTAAAGGTGAGGCCTGTCAGTGCATCCATGGCCAGCAGGCGTGCCTCATCGTGCCTCAGCTGCTGAGGCGCGGTGCCTCAGCTGCGCCGCTGCCGGCGCCCAGAGCGGCACTCTGGTCGGACTACTATGCAGGGGCCTCGGACCAATGCTCGGACCGCCTCGCAGGCGGGGCATGGCGGGGCCCGAAGGGCCGAGCAATGCCCTGCAGCACTTCCTTACTCTTCCGCTTTTAGAGGTGGTGGGCTGTGCTGTTTTACATGCCGCCTCCAGGCTCGGTACCGGCGGGCGCCGCGCAGCCCCGTGCCAGGACCATGGCTTCGCTTTGGGCAGCGACCTTGGGCGGGGTTCGGGCAGGAACAGCGACTTGGCTCATGTTCCGCTGTAAACGCTGCCCAGGCAGGACCTACAAAATCAGGTTTATTACGGGTGTATGCGCATACTGCTCCAGCTTAGCTCTGAGGCGGCGACGCAGGTCTCGGAGAGTGCGGAAGGCCCACTCATGCCTTTGGGGGCTGTCCTGTTTCGGGCATTGGGCCGTAGGCAAAGCATCAGACTGGCTCCAGCAAATCGCTGCAAGAACCATGTGTGTGTTGGCCGATGGCCGAGATCAGATGCTCGATGAGCGAATGCATTGAGCCCGTGGGCGATTTCCGGTCGAGAACATAAGTAAGAGATGGGGAGGGGGGGGGCAATGAACACCCAACCATTTTGCAACATGTTTTGTTTGGCCCACCACACGCCTCCTCGATCTGTACGTGTGGTGTCCGCCCGGACCCAGATCTCATCGGAGGGCGAAGCCGCATTGGGAAGAAAAGAGAAGCAAAGGGAAGCAATGAAAACATCGGTTCGAGATTGATTTCAAACTGTATTTCACCAAGCTTCCGACAGTGGGGTCCTGCATATGTTTTCGCGCGTCGAAGTGTCTAAGCGCCTGACACTGTCCTTCATGAGCATCACTTATCTCATCTCGCCCAGTCTTCGGTCTATTTAGCTATGGCGAGGCCCCGCACTGGCCCGATACACCAGCACAAGAAGATAGTTGTCACCGTGTTTCTTGAATCTCCAGCAACCTGAAAAGCTGCACAACGTCATTACGAAACTTTGCGGTGCAAGACTGGACACATGCAGCATGGAGCAGGCAAATAAACGCGACACGTAACACACCAGAGCATGCACCCAATACAGCTTGGAAAACAGCGTAAGCTTACCCTTTTCGCACACATCCCGTACAGCATGTCGTCACAACTGTCGCA
>CAJNDV010033123.1:21283-36716 GCA_905221635.1 Symbiodinium sp. CCMP2456
GCGGGCACATTACCACAAACTCAGAACTGTTCTTGTCAAGGGACTCCACAAACAGGTCGCGGCAGACTTTGCGAATGACAGTAACCGGAAGCATGGTCAAGTAACCGTTGAAGAATGTCTTGTCATACAAGGCCGTTGCCAAGAAGGACGACGCTGGAAGCGCTTGGCTCATTTCTTTCCTCCCCGAGTGGTGCGAGGCTACATACGCATGCATACACGCTCAGGTGCTACGGTGTGTCTCGTGTGGGATTTGGGCGAGGATCCAAAAGAGCAAATGGATCTGTTGAGTGAGGTGCCGAGATGTTTCAGGGCTGCAGGCTTTTGCCATGGCTCCGACAGTACAGTGCACCAGCTGCACTACATCTACCAAGTCTGCAACATCGAGACATGTGCATGCTTGAACTCGAATCACAAAGCTAATCCCAAGATGCTTGGCCAAGTGGGCAAGGTTTCGTTGCAGCAACCCACCCTGATTTCCCCGACACCTCTATCAGGGCATTCGTCGCAACTCGGTGTCGCTCGACTTAATCTCGGAACTTGCGAGTTTTGTCCGAGGTTCGGATGAGAGACATCGAGCTGAAAGTTTCAGCTCCGACGGTGCTCGGAAGAGATTTGCGGGTGCCTCGCAGGCCTCAGGCGGCCTCCAGGAGAAGTCTTCCCCGCAAACGAAGTGTTGGGAGCGCTGAGGTTTGGATGCGAGCTTCCTTGCGATGCATGCTGGCAGAACACTTGGGTGGCCTGGGGCAGTTTTCGAAGGTGAATTCTCTGCCTTCCATCGCGCCTGTGACAGGTCTCGATGCAACGAGTATCAAGTTTCAGTATGGCATGCACGGCAAGCTGCGGGCTTAACTCTGCGCGTGTTGCACGATAGTTGTACCTGGGCAGCGGAACTGGGCTGGATTGAGGCCTTCTTTGGCAGCTCCTCTGGCTGCGCAGCGCTGCAGTTTCAGCGTATCGCATTCTGGGGAGGCTGCCATACGTACAGACCAACCAATCCAGCTCTGCTTTTGTATATCCGAAGGGAGCCAAGCTGAGAATCTGCTAGATTTCGACCGTGTTCGTGCAAGCAACATCTGTAAAGGTGGGGGCGCTCCTTTTGTTCATGCCCGAGCAGTCGGAGCCAGGATGTAATGCTACCGAGACGGCCTTTGATGCGAAGCCATGTTGCGTCTTGGACCATGGAGGATGCCTGGCTGCGCCTGTCGGTGTCGACCTCGAGCTGCATCGGCCCAGGCGAACTGATCATTCTCACGGTGGGAGGAGCCCAACAGCCTTTAGCTTCAAGTCATGTCATGGTCAAAGGCCGTTCCGGAGACTGGCCGAACGCTTCTTCACATCTTCTGAGGTGGAGTCTTTGGATCAGGCGACATGAGAGCTTCCCCAATACAGGGGACGTTTGGGATAGGGCCTATGCCTAGTGATCGTGGAGTCTTGCTTTTGGAGCAGGCATCCTCCAATCCAGCAGGGGGCCTACGAGAGACGGACAGCTCACGACAGCTCTTGTGATAATTACCTCTCCAGGCAGCAGGAAAACTGAAGGGCTGCTTCGGGTCCTTAGGATGACATGCTGCAACGCTTCTTCGAGATGTGGACAAAGAAGGAAGCGTGGCTAAAGTCTTTGGGCACTGGCCTGGCAGGCCCAATAAGTGCGAGTGTTCCACAATCGTAGCGCAGCAATCGCAGTGTTCGATGGTCCATATGGGTGCTCAGCGTTGCCTTCAGTTGCCAGGTGGTCTTCAGAACTTGGACTGCTCCGTGGCCGGCGATGTAGAAGCGATCATGCAGGCCGTATCAGGCCGTGGTATGCTTAATTCTACAATCAGGACAATTCAGTGCAACGAAGGCTGTCGACGGCTCTGATTCTTCCGAGCCTTCGAACTACGTTGTGCGGCGGCCTCAGCCCTGCAGTGAAGTCTGCCTAAAGCCTTTATGCCGCAGTCACTGTGGAGGGCCCCTAGCTGCATGTCATGCAACCGAGTAGAAGGTTTGGCCGCGTTTCTTAGGTCCACGCTGCGAGAGGTGCCCCTGAAGCAGCACAGTCCGGTTCTCACGGGGTGATGGGCGAAAGGCTCAAAGAAGCAAGGAGTTTTTCCAGGTTGGGCGAGGCTTGATACTGTTGGTAAGCAGTCTCAGTACAAGACAGCCGCACTCCACTTCTGGTTTCTGTGCGTTTAGTTTGGGGGTTGAAGGTTCCAAGGCTGCTCTGACATCAGTCGTCTTCTCCCGGCTCGACATCCCACGCAAAGTTTGGGCTGTGATCCTGGGACTTCGAGACTTTCCGTTGAGGGGATGCCTGGCAGTCTGACAAGGCTAACTTCTGCAGGCCTGCTTATGCCTGCTTCAACGCTCGTTAGCAGTTTCAAGTAACATCCCTCGCCCCTTTCCGGACCGGTGCTTGACTGGCCCCAGGTTTATCCGTTGCCGTGCCATGTGGAACGCCGTTGCGCTTCGACAACATGTCGAAGGCGGGTGCACTGACAGAGTCACGGGTTTTGAAACCAAAAGCTGTTGGACAGGTGGGCTGGCCACACATGCTTCGGACGTGCAGACCGGCGCACGTGGAAAATGGCCGCAGCCTGATGGCGCTTTGGAATAGCCTGTCGTTTTCCAATCAGCTGCATGCAGAGCGCACGTCATCAAACACTGGTGACGCGTTATGGTGCCTTTTCCAGTTACAACATACTATATATTTTGAATGTGAGTATGTTGAAGGGAGCTTCAGGTACTGTCTTGCAGCATCGTCGCACATGCATCTTTTCTGTTGCAGCAACAAGAGATGTGTGGATGTCGCTGAGACATTGCACCAACCGTTCCGAAACACTTCGATTTTGCGTTATGCAGGTTGACCATGCTTGTGTCGCATGGCGTTCTGGTCCAACAAAAAGCACGCGGCCCGCCCCTCTTTGCGCTTTTTCGCATCTCTTTGCCTGGGACTCACAGGCTGCAGAGCTGTTCGTTTCTGATGTTCAGGTGTCGTGATGTGATTGCAAGGCATGTAAACAAGTGCGAGCATGTGCGTGTGATTCGATTGGCGAGCTGAAGGTTTGGAACCATGGTGCGGTGCTCAGTCATGAGCCTGCATGTCAACTAGCACTTTGTATTGGCTTGCGGAGCAGATTGAGCTTCGCGAGGGTTTCGGACCTAGCCGCAAGATCTTGGAGGCCCCTGCCAAGCGCCCAGCTGCGTCTACTGCCGGTGCGGCAGCAAAGAAGGCCAAGGCCCGACCGACAGCCATCAGGACGCGCTCATGAGGGAGGAGGGACCTAGATGATTGGCAGACAGGAAGCAAGCCAACATGACAACGCAAGCGCTTCGCTACGCACATGCTTTGCTTGCAATCCTTTGGCAGGGCCCGGCCATCGGCAAAATGTGCAAGGACGCTCCGGGCCCCCATGAATGTTCAGGGAGTAGAGCGAAGCTGGGCCACAGACTTGTACCGTGACTGTGTGCTGTGCTCAGAGTATGCATCTCATACTCTTCTTTCCGCTGCTCGAAAAGAACATGTTTTTCTACTTAGTGACAAGTTCGTCCAAGAGCCCCTTATACACCTTGTCACAGCAACTGGCATCAACCCTGCCAGAGAGCTGCTCAGAAAAGTATGTGTCTTTGTGTGTATCGCATACGATAGAATAACGGAGCCATGGCAGACGGAGACGAGGCCCAGATAATTGCTAGCCATGGGTTGCCTTAAGCTCCGCTGCAATCCTGTGGCAGGTAGTTCCACCAGATGTCCTGGCAAGGATTAGCGAGGCAGGAGAGTGTTTCGATAGACAGATGCTTTCGACTCTGCAAGTCTTGTCATCGCAGGAGAACGAGCGATTAAAGCAAGAGGTCTTGGCTCTCAAGGCCTTTCCAATATCGCTCGGAACGCACCCAGACCATAGCTGTTTGTGCGTGCTGCATGTGGCAGGAGAAGCATGAGAGGGAAAAACAGCGCCTGGAAATGCAGGCCACATTGGAAAAGGAAGTGTCTGTGACGCAAAGCGCAAAGCAACGATCTCTGGATCAGGGTGTGAGTTTCAATGCATACACTTGCCTGCGAGACGCTTCGAAGACCTTGAAAGTTTGCATGCAGAGCGTACACAGTGGGCAAGGGCACTCTGTCCCACGGTCCCACGGCCGTTGCCGTTGCAGGAACACGGCCTGTGACCCTCGCGTGACAGGTTCGTGGCGAGCGGTCCATCGCTGAGCGGGAGGCGGGCTGGGCTTTCAGAACCATTAGGCGGCTCCCATCTCACCATACTCGTACCTGATCTCGCGGAAGGCCGAGCTGAATCGGGAGAAATCCTCGGAGTCACAGGCTCAGAATCCCTCCCTGCCCAGGGCGCAAGCAGTATGCACAAGGGGCAGAGCATGCAAAAGCGTCACACTCAGTTTGGAAAAGATGAAGATGCAGATGGTCACGCTGACGTCCGGACCCTTACAGCTCTGCTTGTTTTACTCTTGCATCTAGAGCCTCGTCGTGATAAACTGTATAGCTGCGCTTACAGCAAGACCTCCAATCTGAAAGACCAGTGACAGTGTCCTCCATGTTGTTCTGTCCACAACAGGCCACCGGCACACTTTCCGCGCATCCATCATGGGGGTAGGAACGTGACGGGATCTAGGTCGCTGGTATTCGATGTGCGGAGACGAGAAACACAAGTATCCGAGGAACCAGACAGACCAATACAGAACCAAACCTTCAACGTCTGTGGTTTCCAGCTATTGGAAAGTTGGAAACGCTGTTTTCTTGAACCAGCAGCACACGCTATCGGTACGGCCAAAACTCTCAAAGTCTCATTTCCAACTCTTCGAAAAGAATAAGAATGCGCTGTAAAGCAGAACAGACGACTCACAAAGTATGATTTTGCTAACTCTTGCGAGGCGGAAACTGGACGACGAGGTGACGGCCAAAGATCAGGCAGCATTCCTTAAGTGTCGCGGATTTCTGCACGTGATTCTGATTTGAGTGCTATTGAGGGCGAATGGCAGAGAATCGTTTCACGTGTGTCCGCGAGAGGTGGTGGGCGAAACTCATCGCTTGGAGCGGAAGCTGCAGGATTTTCGGGGGTGCGGCCAAGCGTGCTCGCTGTGCGTCTCTCGCCTCTATTTCCTCGCTCCAGAGCAAGTGGGATGCAAGGAAGCATGTCAGACATACGGTGGAGCCTCGGATGCAGTACCTTCATGTGATCTTGTGCACGAGGAGCTCTCCATGGGCAGCACGTCCCTCAGCTTTTGCAATCTTCCCTGGGGAACATTGTCGCATGAGGTGTCCGCGCGGTCTTAAGTATTCAGGTTTTGCACATGTTAAAAGGGCTTGCAGTATCCCGTCGATCTTTATTCTGATTTGCCCTATAGCTGGATAGCAAAAGCGTCGGCAGGGCTCCGCCGGCCGCAACAGCTCGGGACGTGTTGCCGCTGCGACTTGCAAGGTGCCGCGGGCGGAACAGCCGCCAGCAGCTCATTATTTCCTCTTCGCATGAAGCTGTTGGCTTGGGTTCTTGACTGCTCGGTACTTGTAGACCTTTCAGCAGTATCCGTCCTTTGTTGCAAGGCCAGCGGCTCTGCCGGCGCTTCTGGAGAGGACTGCGAGCTGCAGTCGTTGAACGCACAACATGAAAATGGAGCTACCGTGGCTAAGTTGTGGGCCTCCTTGTGTTTGCAGCCTTTCCAGAAAGACACAAGCGCTTTCGCAGCGGCAGACGGGTTGCGTGTTGGTGAGCAACGAAGTTTTGGTTCCTTTTTCATGTGCGTTCAACTCTAGGAATCGCGGAGGTGCGGGTTCACATCAACCTGAATTCCATGGATACACAAATTATAAATGGCAGACAGACATGCAGAGTCAGAAAGCAATTTTGCGGATGTGGTGATGTGGATAGCATTTGCGCACCGCTTTGTGCAGGAAGAAAGATCGCGCCTTGGACTGCATTTGACAAGGAGCCGTTGTTTGCTGGGCCATTGGCTGGAGTGGAAGCGAACTGCACAGGGCGCCGGTTGCTGTGCTTTTGCCGTTGCCGGCCGGGCCGCGGCCTGGGCGCCCAGGCGGGAGAGGACCAGCCAGGTCTCCACGAAGCTGATGAGAGTGGCAGCCTCTGCCGTGAGTGCTTCGAACCATGTGCTGACTCGCCTCGACTCTCAGGTCGTGGACCATTGGATGCGCTTCAAAGACATCCAACAGGCCCGGAGCTGAGAAGGAGCTGAGGCGCGGCGCAGCAGTGTTCTCGCCCTGAGCCGAGGCGCTCCTTCGAGACGCAGCCATCAACGACTTGGCCTTTGCAACGCTGGTGCGCACCGCAGTGAAACGACGTCCTCTTGACAGTTCCTTGAGTCGCGCTGGGCGAGGGTCGAATGCAAGCGCGAAGCGGTCCTCAGGCACAGGCGCTGGTTGATTGCCCTTCGCTCCAGACACTGGACTTGTCGCGAAATCTTCTGACAATGGACCGCGGGCATGATTGAGACGTGGATGGTACGCTCAAGCCAAAGCTCTTGTACGCTCTTTGCAGGACTCTTGCTCGGACATTTGCCAGCTCATCACGACTGCGCTGGTCTCTCAGTCTACGAAACGAGGGACCAGAGCTCCACACTTCAGTCGGCCGTGGCCAGAAGTCACCTTTCTGCTTCGGATTCCGCAGAGTGCTCGTTCTGTGCTTGAATCTCGCAGCAAAAGCAGGCCGTGCCTGTCCTTCATCTCCCTGGCCGAGAACCTCCTCAGTCTTCGCTGCGTGGGAGCCTCGTGTGTCAAGCGGTGCTTGCATTTCACGAAACATGACTCGAGTCTACATGGCAGGTCATGGTAGCTTGTGTTTTTGGGTCTTCTTTTAGGGTTCAGCAGCAGATGGGAAACCGCCTTTTTGAAGCGCTTGCGCTTCGCGTTGGGTGTCAGCTATTTTCGATTTGGGCTCCGACTCTGCCTGTCCGAACCCGACCTCGGCATTCCTTCGTACCTTCCAATCTACTCCCGCAGTTTTTGTCTCTATTTGTGAGCACTTGTCGTGAGTGTCTCGGTATCGTGCCTTCTTGTGATGCTTATCCGCCTGGCCCCAGATACTCGCTAAGGTAGGCTACTTCATGACCGCCATCATGGAGAGGCAGACCACAAAGAGGCGCCGATGTCGTGCGACAGCGCGCATGACCGACCCATGTTTCTCGAAACGCAGCTCGAAGTAGCTTCATGCAGCTACTACTTCTTCATGCTGTTGCTGTGGTGCCGTCCTGCTATATCATCACTGAGCCCGGATTGACAGGTTGGTGCCACTCGACCTCCTCGATCTGCAAGGCACAGCTTCAAGCTTGATTTGCTGAGTCGTTCAGCCGGTGCAGTTTTGTCTCCTTTCTAAGGCAACGAGGGGCTGCAGATGGCCCTAGCGCAAGCGCCACCCCAGGACAGGGTGGTCGAGATTCCATCGAGTTTTTATGGCTTTGACACTCCATAGGCTTCAGCGCAGGAGGTCTAAGCCTTTGGCATGCGCAAATCGGCCAGAAAAATGGCACTGCAAGTTTTTGTAAGTACATGTTGAGGGGCGCTTTGAGCCTCATTACATCCCCGGGGCACGGCTGGCAGAAAGAAGGTGACAGGGCAGGAACCCAACACCCTTATCCCCGCTCAAGCGTTGAGGAAAAAGTGAACAGAGGGACCGAATGCAATAGTTTTCAGCAACTTCGCTCATTCCGTGCATATGCTGCTTTTGTCCGGTGTTCATCGTTGTGCCGATGTTCGTTACACAAGCAGCTGACAAGTCACGGCCATCATACAGCCTTCGGAATTCAAGCCATTTGCTTGTTTTTCTTTCAGGCTTTCCGCTGAATTGCTCTGCGGAGCCTTTCAGCAACAGCAAACCTCGGAAGCTTTTCATACTAGAGCACAAATCCGCAGGATCCGTAGGGTAAAACTGTAAGTCAAAGCTGCTCGACGCAGCATGCTTGCGACATACTCACGATCGGCTCTGTTGCATTTCAGTGTTTGTATAGGATTTATCCAAACCGCGGCCGCTTGTCAAAAGCAGGGTCGTGCTACGCTTCTTATTTTGGAAGCTTTCTCGTTGCAATAGCTTTCGACATTGCCGTCAAGGACAACGGGTTCGACTCTTTTCGTATCGACAGCTTCGGCAGAGAAGCGATGGGAAAAGCATGGACAAAGACATGTCCTGCGGCTTTGGAGACCAGCTGATATCTACTGAGCTGCTGCACCAGAGCTTCTGTCAACGTCCTCTTGGCCGTCGTGCAGTGTTGTTCCGGCGCCTCTCATGCCGGATGGGCACAGGGAGTCAAGGCTGCAACCGAGCAGCTTACCTCCCCACATCTCAGTGCCAAAGGCAATGGCCCTCAGGCCTGTGCCAACAACCCGAGACCACAAGTGTGCGAGCTAGTGTTCGGTTTTCCTGCCAGGAGCTTGTGGCTAAGCTCAGGGAGGCAGCTCAATCGCCGTTGACCCAGGGCCTGGTCACCGGTTGAAGGTTTTGTGGGACCAGGGTGCTACTCCATGTGGGCTGTTTAGCTAAGGCCTTCTGGCAAGGCTCTAACGTCTCCTCCTGCCATCGACCTTGCTGGGTTCACAGCCGGCTTGTGATGTCTTGTGCCTCGCGCATGCATGCCGCAATGATGGAGTCTTCTGTGCTGTCCAAGTAGGAGGTTTACTTGCAGCATGTCTTATGTCCACAGCTCGTGCGGTGTGCTTCGAAGAGCACGACCCAGGCCAGTCACGTGATGAGGTCGCTTTGGAATCGGCCTTGGGTAGGTGAAAGCCGAGAGCACAGCTGCATTGTGAGCCTGAGCAGCTTATCCATGTTGAGGAGATTTCTTCACGACACACAGCATCCACAAGTGCCAGTGCCTTACCGGACGACGTCTTGATACGGAGTCATGTCAGAAAGTCGAGATGCAGCGCTTTGCGCGGCTCTTCCAGGGATTTCATCCGAGGAAGAACACAACTGTGGAGGAGTGTGCCTTTCAGAGCATGGACAAGGCCCAGTCAAGACTTGACAGCAATGGGCAATTGGTGTCGTCTCCGAAGTGTCTGAAAAGTTACAGTCGTGTCAAGAGACTGCAACGCTGGCAGTCTCGGGAGCAACGATCCTGTAAATGGAAGGTCACCCTCCACAAAATGGACACTGCCCTCATGAAGATCCTCTTGTTGGCAGCTGCTCGGAAGACATTTTGGCAGCAAAGCTGGCAGGCGTAATGGTAATTCAAGAGTGCAGCATTGCAAAAAGGGGCATACGGAAATTAGCAAGTAGGACTTGGTTCCACAGGCGTTCAGGCCGAAGCCGTCAAGGGTCCCACGCCCTATCACTGTAGCTTATGCTCGCTATCAGCGTCGAAGCGGCCGTTCACTCCACCTTGCACTTGAGACTCCAAACCATCAAGCCCGCAGACCCCACATTTAGGCACCGCAGTGCATATTGTAGCCCTCCAGACCCGACATGCACCTGGTGCAGGGTCCAGGGTATAAAGGGTTCAGGACGGATGGTGTCATCGGGTTTGAGGTCAGGATGAGGTCAAGCCACTGCTTTTCACATCTTTTCACCAACAAGAGGGCCTGCATCTCGTGAGATGCGTTCGCAGAGCCTGTGATCAGAGGCTGACGAGACCTTCGGCAAGGTCGGAGAACATGCCTTGAGACTTGTTTGAGAAGACTTTGCGCAGCTGCAACCTGCAGGAGGCGAAGGCTGTGACGGCGAACGTCGTTCTCCTGCCTGCGATGATATACCAGGCCAAAATTACTCGGAGATTTTGTGTTAGACCTCGACTGCCGGACGTGAGCGCGGAGGCCCAGGCCGTGCGTCCCGACACGGTGGGTTCGGAACCCAGAGCTGTTATAGGCCGTTAAAGTGTGCTGCTACGGGGCGCCCAACGCGCAGGATCGCAGTCGGCAAGCAACGTGCGGCGGAGTGTTCAGGCCCAAATGCACAAAAACGACCACATGCTTTCCATTGCTTTTCTTCCGTCCGTGCCCACTTGTCTGACCAGGAAAGCTCACCAGTAGCTGCAGTGGCCATGGACCGAGAGCTCGCTGTGCGCTCTTGTTCAGCGGAATAAGTTGCAAGCTTTAGCAAGAGTTCCCAAGGAGAAGACGAAGCTCAAGCAGCAGCCTTTGTGCAAAGATCCACTCTGTACACTCAAACTGGCGCAGCAAGTTTCCAGTATTTAGTGCCGGCGTTTGCTGAAGGCGGCAGCCGTCCCAGAAGAAGATGCAGAAGGCGGCATCATCAGAGCCACTCCAGGACGAACCAAAGGCTCGGAGGGCTTCGAGCTTGCTCAGCTCGCATTGCGTCTTCACAGGTCTCTTCTGACCCCTTTGCTGACTTGAAGAGCGCCTTCGAGCCAGTGAAGGAGACCGTCGGGGTGTTTTCAGGGGGGGCTTGACGGCCTTGCCTGGGGATCTCCGGCACAGAAAGGCAACATTTTGCTGCCGACATGGAGGACTGGAGCCGTTTCAGCTCATCTTCCGATTTTTTGTTAGTGATTGATTAGTGTTATGCAGTCTTGTCCTCTTAACGTTGGATAGCCCCAAGTGATAAGTGGAAAGCAGGGTGCAACGGTGAATGCAGAAGACTCGTAAATGGTAAGCAAAGTGTACATGAAGATGGCTAGCTCTGAACAGTGTAACATTAGTTGTAAAAAAGTGAAAACCAAGTGTTACATTGTAACACTGTGTTCACACTGTTTCCAGCCCCTCCAGCCCTTATCCTGGATTAGAGGAAAACCTCATGTTCCTCAAGTTCTCCAGGCAAAGAGTGCAGAGCAAAGTGTAAAAATGTGCAGACATGTGTAAAAAGCGGAGGCTCCGTGCATGGTTCTCCAAAATCCTTATTGCACATTTCTGCAGTCGCTCAACCCATCCATGTATGTTGATTCACCCGTTAATCACACTTCCAACCGTTGCTGTGGTAGGCTGAACGTTTAGGCACTCACTTCATTCCCTCTTTTGTTCTACACTTTCATTACAAATGGTTTGGAGTCCTCCCCATGCCTAAGAGCGTGAGGATCTTCTTGAAGTGAGTCCTTCACCTCGAGCCCTTTCTCAGGAGAAGGCAAAGTCCTTCAACCTGAAGCAGATCGTCAGCAGGCCGACTCTGCCCTAGTGCCATAAGGTCTCCTAATATATATATATATATATGTATGTATATATATATATACATATATATATATATATATCCAGCTACAGAAGAAGCTGCCCGGCACCTCGTGGATCGCGAACCGGTAGTCTAATTTACCAAGTGATGGTGGGTAAGTCTTTCGCTTTTTGCAGGACCGGGACTGTCCTCATGAACATGCTGGAGCGGCTTCTCGAGAACACGGACATTGATGCTGTTGATGTTTCTTGCCTGCCCAAGCTCCGTCTTCCAACTTGTGGAGTTTCCAGTAAGCTTAGCTCAGGTGGAGTCCAACATGACGCTGCTTGAGCTCCGGTCACAGTCTTTTTGATGTACGACCGAAGAAGAGCCTGCACATGTAATTGGAGATGCTGTACCCACAGGATCAGAGTCGTGGGAAGTGTATGCTCAGGTTCGCATGCACAACGGGAAATCTTGGCCGGTGGCCCAGTGCGATTCACGCGTCAGCTGTCGATCAGAAGGGACTGCTCTCTCTCTCTCTCTCTCCATCTTGTTTAGACTCCATTCGTTGTGTTCCTGTTAGAAGCCAAAGCGTAGAAAGACGGCACAGCAGGTTAGGGCGGCTGTAGTGACACTTAGTTGTTCTGTCCTTGCAAGCCCCCGAGGCCTGGCGAAGCTCTGTTACCGTCGAGGCGCGAAGCTGATGGCCAAGACCCGGAAAGGCGAGACAGCGCGAGGCTCAGCATGGCAAACGGGTGAAAGGGTCGGTTCGGGTCGTTTTCGGGTGGAGCCCCCCCAACGCACCCCTGAAATGACTGATTCGAAGAAGATCGGTACTAATTTCCAGCAGCAGTTTCAAGGGCAAATGGCGGCAGAGTGTAGAGTTTCTCCAAGGATATGACGCGAGCACCTTCTTAGCTATGCAGGTTGCGCTTTCTGACAACTTGAATTTCTGCACCGTGAGCCAGCGAACTTTGCAACTGCACCGCCAGCTGCATGTTACGACTTTTGCGGCACCCGGTGCATGGGGCATTCTCGGGCCGGCACATGCCAAGCAGCTTTCTGTTTCGAAATGCTACTGATTTCGCAACAACTGTCAGTATTTAGCATTTTTTTTGCTGCCTCGACCAGTCTGAGCACATAACATGGTAATACTCCCAGGACATTTTTCATTTGTCCACTGCCAAGCCTCCGCCACACTCACGGGATTCGCAGTGCCGTGTTGAAAGCAGATTCGCTCCCTGCTACACTTCCCTGGCTTTCGTCACCCTCTTCTCAAGTCAGTTCTGTTTGTGAGGTTTTAAACTCCGCTTGCTGTCGGTGCGAATAGCATCGACTACCAAAGAATGCAACAGACATGTTCCCTAGGTAATGCGAGTTGAATTCGGAGTGGGGCCGTAGCATATGCACGAACCAGCACGAGCCCCTTAGGTTTTCAATGGAATGCTTTTCGATGTTCCTGGTATGTCGGGAAGTGGAACATGTGCCTGCATGTGGCTAAGGCTTTCAACATCGTGACTAGGGCGAAGCGCTACGATATGATGGAGCGCCGCTCCGAGATCCGCCGAACCTGCTGCATGTCATCTCTGACTGTAGCACTCGTTCCGCATAAGCCGTCACAGATCCAAAATAGGATATACCAAGAGTCCGCAGAGATGTCCTGCATGAGGTTTTTGCACATTTACGGCGTCAAGATCAATTCTGCAGATGCAGAAGGGAGGACCCACACCAGATTAGCTTCGTTTTCTGCACAGGTGGTTGCTGAAGTTATGCATCGGTATCGCAGACCTCGCTACCTTACATGGTCAAGCGCGTTGGAAGGACGGCCTTGCACGTGGCTGCCCAGTACAACGACGTCTGCAGCTCGGTGGCGTCTTTGCCGCCTGGGATTGGAGAGGAGAAGTGCTTGAGGTGGATGGTATCTGCCGCCTTATCGAATGGGGTGCCGATGCCCGGCGGCCAAATCCTTCTGATATTGCCGCTGAAGGCTGTGTCTGTCCTCTCCAGGTCAACATCGCCGATAACAAGAGGCGCACGCCCATCCATTTAGCGGCCGCTGGTGGCAACTTCCAGGCAAGGCCAAGGACAAGGGCGACTGCCTTCGTTCGGTGCAAATCGAGTCGTGAAACGCTAATGAAGGCTTGCATGCTGCTTCTGGAGATGGGCGCGGACATGAATGCCAAGGCTCGAGTGTGGTGTGCTGGAGTCGAACATGATCCTAGAACGTCATGACTGCTTATGCCAACAGGACATCCGGGAGTACACTGTCCGAGGCCTCAGCCTGCTTGGCTCGTTCTCTTGTTTGAGCACCCATATACTACAGTCGTCTTTGGAGTCTTTGATCTGGGTGTTCTGATCAGCACCGCCAGAGTCAGAGTCACCGTTCCCACCTCGAGCGCTGCTCCTGTCTTTGATCTCTGCTTTGTTCTGATCACTACCATGGGCTCGGAGCAGAGCCATCGTCAGAGTCACCACTGCCACTTCGAGTACTGCTGCTGATGCCACTCCTGCTGATGCCCCTGCGATGAGGATATGGGCCATAGCGTTGTTTGCCCTTTGCCCGAGTTTTTCTTCTCTGAGGCCTTGGCGCATGCTGAAGCCAACAACCACTTCAACCTCATGGACCGCCTGGTTCGGCACCCGAGAACAAGGGTCTGTGAGTAGATCTTCGGCACCAGCATCGCGCTGTCTTCGCCAAGCAAGAGCGAGGTCCAGCTTGGTGGAAGAGGTCATGGCCTTCATCAAAGCCGAGGCATTGGCTTGACTGCGTGGAGCACTTAGCAGTCGTCTGTAACTGCAACGAGACTTGGCTCCCTTGGGACTCGTTAAGGTCCAAGTCCCTGGCCAATGTGGGCATGGCGACGGCCGCCACGGACCTGGCAGTCTCGGCTGGACTGCTGAAGAGTGCCCTGGCCACATGGACGAGTTGAGAACTCTGCTGGGTTTCAAGCCGGGGGGACTCCCAGGCTCCTCGCTGGGCAGGATCGGAAAGGTGACTCGGCCAAAGCTTAAGCTGTGACACGGAGAAGAGCCGTAGCAAAGTGGCACTATTCGATGCTTGAAGTGACTACACCCGGTGCTGCAAGATGCAAACCCAAAGGGTTTGAGTGGGGGAATCCTTCGCAGCCACTTTTGCTTTGTGCAGGTGGCGGTGAAAGGAATGCCTGGACCTCTTCTGCCCCAGATCATCAAGTGAGGTGGGACGAGGGTTTCGGCCCTGGCTTGACCAGAACCGACGTGGGGAACTGTCCAACTTAGGGGCATCATCCTGCAGTCGTGCCCGCCAACTAGGATGAACAGCAAGTTTTCAAGCTTCTCAAAAAAGTGAGGCAGACTGGGTACACGGAACCCAGGGTCCCAGCACCAAGCCAGGTCAATGCAAAGGTCGAGCGTGACGAGCGTGATGTGATGTGATGTGCCTTTGCCAAAACGGCAAGGGTCTTGCAGGGTCGGTTTGTCCGGCAGCTTGCAACCAACGGGTAACATCTATCTCATGCCACTCATTTGAGATGTCCAGCTTTTGCCAACTGACCCTCTTCATGTCTCACGTTGTAGCAACAACTCGCACCTCCTACGGAAACAAACTCTCCGTTGAGAGGTGATGTTGTAGGTCTGCCACTTATGCATGCTTTCTGGAACAGCTTGAGGCGAAGCCGTAGACGGGCGATTTGCAAGAGGATGCTCCATTGGTGGACTTGGTGATTCCCTACATTGGCTTGCCAAGTTCACCATTGAGCAATCCACCCTGATATTATCAGTGTCCAGACGGCATGCTGGCTGCTTTAACAAGCGAATTCAATAACTCAATGCTTTGACTCGGTCGACCGTAGCTAGGTGGAGCGGTGCAGTGTTGATGGCTTGAAGGACTGCCTACGAGTGCAGATGTGCGTCGGGTTCGCGCAAGTCTTCAAACACTGTTCACCGCTCAACGAATTGAACTCGGTTCTTTGCATGAAGTTCTCCCACTGCGTTCGTCCTCGGCACAGGATGACAACAGCAATGTCTTTTTACGAGCTCGTACCAGTGGGGAGGTGCCTAAGACTGGCTTGCAAACTGACCTTCTCACAAGGCCCCGCCCTGCCATGCTTCCGCTGCACACGTCTCCACACAATTCAATCTTGTACGAATACTGATTCGGTCTCGAACGTTTTTTTAGGGCCTGGGAGTTGGTGACTGTATCTTTGTTGCAACCGATTATTCTCAGCAGGCTGCACGGAGACTGCCAACGCAGGAAGTAGCGAACCAGACGCAGAGGGCAGCATCCGTGCAGCAGCTCTGGCCACCTGTGCCTCCCAAAAAAGTGCCGCAAGTGGTTGGGCAGCGTTTGGGCGGTGCTTGGGCTGCCTGGGATTCAAGCGTTTGTGAGTTATTGAGTTGCATCTGATTGCGACATGCGC
>CAJNDV010033124.1:7629-36708 GCA_905221635.1 Symbiodinium sp. CCMP2456
AAACCCTTAACCCTAAACCCTATGTTTGAGGTTCCTAAAAGGTTGTATACGGCTTGGGTCATCGGTGCGGCAAGTCCGTAAAGTTTAAGAACCCTGGACATTCAATGTTGTAAGGTTACTTGAAATTTGAAATAAGTGCAGTACCACGGAATAGTCATAAGGTCACTTTAAGTTTGAAACAGGTGCAGTGCTACGGACAAATAGTCAGAATCGCTGCTTGTTTCTGCTTCTTCATAAAGAGGCTGGCTCCTTCCAATGCATCCCTCTGGAAGGGATCTGCCTCGGAATGAGACGAGTCTGCGAACTTACATGCCAGGTTAGGGTTAGGGTTTAGGGTTAAACCCTAAACCCTAAACACTGGCTCAGCTGTTGGATTAAAAACGTCAGGAATCAGGGCTACATGTAACATCAGCCCAGTTTGCGATCGAGTTCGATCCAGAAGCCGTCTCCGAGCAGACATTAAAATGCACAGTGGCGCACAGCTTCTCGAAATGAGCGATATTTGTTGAGGATCCTTGTAACAAGGATCCTGATTGATACTTAAGAACCGAACTCGTCTGGAGTTCGCTAATGCAAAGTGGCCGCACGAGTGCGCGCTTAACTTTCGCTGGGGTTTTCCACCTATGAACCCCGCAACCCTTTATGAACTTTTAAACTCTAAACCCTAAACCCTAAACCCTAAACCCTAAACCGTAGGGTTTAGGGTCTCGGGTTCCCTATTTCTACACCCGGAACCCGAAACCCAAAGCGTTCTGTGTATTCGGACGATCCGAGTCCTAAATCACACAACAAAACAAGGGTGATTAACGACCTCCGGCTCCTTCAAACCTAAACCCAAAGCCCCTAAACCCCAAACCCTAAGCCCCCAAGCCCTAAACCCTAAACCTCTAAACCCTTTAAACCCTAAACCTCTAAACCCTAAACCCTAAACCCTAAAGCCTTGAAACCCTTGAAACCCTTGAAACCTTGGAAGAGAAGTTGGCCTCCTCTCCATCCCACACTTCTCGCGGCACCGAAGCAGTTCTGACCTGCAGATCCAGATCCGGCTTGGGTTTAGGGTTTACAGGGCTTAGGGTTTATGATTTATAGGGCTTAGGGTTTACGTTTATAGGGCTCAGGGTTTAGGGTTTATTGGGCTAAGGGTTTAGGGTTTACCGTTTGGGGGTTTTGGCGAAGGGCTTATGGATTTTAGGGAATGGGGGAATGGGTTTAGGCATGGGGAACAGCAGACAGGACATCCCTAAACCCTAAACCCTAAACCTTTTGGCCGCCTTTAAGCCGTTGGCTAGGGAAAAACGGCTCTAGTCTATAAGGTATCCCCCAAAAGGAACTACAATGGAGACTATAGGTAGATGGAATGTGCCCCATGTCATCCTTCTTTAAGGGCAATGAGCTCTCCTAGTTATATTGGGAGTTAGGATTAGGGGGACCCTTTTGGGGATGTAGACCCTCTCAATAAGGTCCCTTTTAAGAGCCACAAAATTAGGGGGACCCTTTTGGGGATGTAGACCCTCTCAATAAGGTCCCTTTTAAGAGCCACAAATTAGGTTTTAGAAGGGTCCCCTTTAATCGGTCTCCCTTATACTACCTAAACCCTAAACCCTAAACCCCTAAACCCTAAACCCTAAACTGTCAGTAGTCAGAGCGAGGTTCCGGGTTCTACGATTCTGAACTCTGCCCGAAACCCAGAAGCCGAAACGGCAAGCCGCGATCTAGTGGAATTCATATAGGGGCCATAACAACTAGAATAGGGCTTTGGGGGCCCATTATACTATAGTTATCACAAGGAACCCTCAAAATGGCATTGGTAATCATTTAGGCCCCTACATTATGTTGCTGCTTTATGCAAGTGAGAGCCCCGGCGGAGACCTGAGCAATTGGATCCTCCGGCTAGGGAAAACTGTGACTCGCCACCCCTCAATTCTGTACGCAAGGAGTAGACAGATAGACAGAGAGAGAGGGAGAGACAGAGAGAGAGAGGGAGAGCGGAGGAAAGAGGGGGAGGGAAGAGAATCCAACAACGCTGCGAGCAGTGCATGCACGTCCGAAGCCTGAGAATGCAGGAGGACGTCTGTCGAGCCCTGACATCAAAGACCGAAGCGCATACAATGAAGACCCCAGCCCTAGGCCCTAGGCCCTAGACCTGGACATCTTAGAGGGCATCTTAGACCCTTCAGAGTTTGCAAGTTGGAAGAAACTGCGGATAGTGTTGCACAGGTTTGGCGGTTCAGGGACGATCCTTGATAAGTTGATAGGCTTGTCCTTGAAGCCCATGCCTAAAATCCCTAAACCCTCAACCCCTAAACCCCAAAAGCCCTAGACCCCACCTGCGTGGAGCTCCAGACATAGCCAGCAAGCGACCACTCCGGTGCCGATGGAAACGAAACTGCGCTCCTCAGGGGGGCACCCAAAGGAGCAGGGGACTTCGCAAGCCTAGGTTTCCCTAAGGGTCCATGTACCCCAATAGCATATACTTTGTCCTTGAAGTAGTCACCATCTAGGTACTTCGGGGCCAAATACTGTTTGGGTACATGGACCCTGATGGTTTCTAAACAAGCCAGCTTGAGTTCTATGACTGCTTGAAAGAACGTGTGACCTAGTACGTCTTGGACAATGACCTATCTAACTGTAGTCATTTGACTATCGAACCTCACTTAAGCTACATAAATCTGACTAAGTCCCCTGAGCCAGTAATCGAGGTTCTGCCTTCCAGGCTCCACCTGCAAATCGACCCTTACGTGTGTATGTACGTATGCATGCCTGCATGCATGTGCGTATGTATGACTGTATGTCTGTCTGTCTGTCTGTCTGTCTGTCTGCCTGCCTGCCTGCTTGCCTGCCTGCCTGCCTGCCTGCCTGCCTGCCTGCCTGGCTTTCGGGCTGTCTGTCTGGCTGTCTGTCTGGCTGTCTGCCTGCCTTCCAGGCTTTCTGGCTGTCTGGCTGTCTTGCGTCTGGCGGTCTGTCTGCCTGCCTGCCTGCCTGGCTTTCTGTCTGTCTGGCTGTCTGGCCGTCTGGCCGTCTGGCTGTCTGGCTGTCTGGCTGTCTGGCTGTCTGGCTGTCTGGCTGTCTGGCTGTCTGGCTGTCTGGCTGTCTGGCTGTCTGGCAGTCTGGCTGTCTGTCTGTCTGTCTGCCTGTCTGTCTCTCTCTGTCTGTCTGTCTTCTCTCTCCGTCTCTCTGTCTCTCTGTCTGTCTGTCTGTCTGTCTGTCAGTCAGTCAGTCAGTCAGTCAGTCTGTCTGTCTGTCTGTCTGTCTGTCTGTCTGTAGGTATGTATGTATGTATGTATGTATGTATGTATGTATGTATGTATGCACATATAAACATATGCATACTTCTATATATAGAGATGTATAGACGGATAAATACGTACATAACCAATAGACTAACTGATAAATTGTTAGATAACAAAGTAAAAAAACAAATATATCTAAATCAATAAATAGAATATATATATATATACGTAGATATGTCTGTATACATATATATATAGATGTATGTATATACACACGGTGCTAGAGGGTAGGACCCGGTTCTGTAAATATATATATATATATGTCTACACATGTATGTATGTATTATATATGTATATATGTATGTATATGTATCCCTAAATTTACCAAACAAACACGACTGACAACACACACAGACACACACACACACACAGAAACGCACCACATACACAGACAGACAGACAGACAGACAGACAGACAGACAGACAGACAGACAGACAGACAGACAGACAGACAGACAGACAGACAGACAGACAGACAGACATGCATGCATACATGAACTCATACATACATACATACATACATACATGCGTACATACATACATACATACATACATACATACATAGATACATACATGCATGCATGCATACATAAATACATACATACCACATACGTACGCGAATGCATACGTACATGCATACGTACATACCTGCATACATCATACGTACACACATACATACATACATACATACATACATACATACATACATACATACATACATGCGTACATACATACATACACACATACATACGTGCATATATACGTACATGCATACGCACATACCTGCATGCATATATACCCGCATACATACATACATACATACATACATATACATACATACATACATGCGTACATACATACATACATACATACATACGTACATACATACATACACACATACATACGTGCATACACACGTACATGCATACGCACATACCTGCATGCATATATACCCGCATACATACATACATACATACATACATACATACACATACATACACACACATATATACATACATACATACATACATACATACATACATACATACATACATGCATGCATGCATGCACGCATACATACATAAGATCGCACCCTTAGTTTAAGTTTAAACACCGAACCCGAAACCCGAAATGCCCGAACCCTAGACTCGTAAACCTCGACGCGCTGCCCCGAAGGTAACACAAAGCCGGCGCAGCCCCAGATGTAGCCACCGGGAACTTGCAGCACCTCATGCGTCTTCTTTGGCTGCGCCCACCTCTCAGAGCGCAAAGATAAGTCTAACATTTTACGAGCTGGAAAAGAACTTACTTAATCCAGTTGTGTTCCTTACCAGAAGGAAATTTTACACACAAGGTAATAGTATATAAAGCTGTTCATTTTTGAAAGGACATGTTATGAAACGAAAGAGCTGCGGCCAGGACGCCCTCCGAAAAACACGTCGCCTTTGCCCTTGGGCAGCTCTCCGATCTTTGGGCCGGTGAGGAGCACCACCACCTGGGTAGTTGTCAAAATTCGGGTCCCTTTTGGGGTCCTTATTATAATACGGCACCTATTATTTAGGGTACCCCAAAAGCGGCACCTATTATTTAGGGTTCCCCAAAAGGGACCATAATTTTGACAACCACCCACCTGGACCCCAGAGCTCTAGGCACTTCGTCTAGGAAAACAATTAGCCCAAGTAGCCTTTTGATACAGATGTCATCTACCTATCTATCTCCATCTATCTATCTAGCTATCTATCCATCTAATTATCGAGCCAATATACGATCTGAAGTGAATTGGAGACAAAGCTGTCAGGCTGGACATCCGAGCTGCGGAAGGCTCATTGGGCGTAACATCTGCCAGGACGAGCAGCACGGCCTTATGCAGGTACTGTGCTGGCGGCTGGGTGCCGGCCGCCTTGGCCGGCCTCTGATCAATAGGTCCACCCAGGATCCAATGGGAGGAGGAACCACGCAGGAGGCGGCCGGCCGTAAGGTTTCTGAGCATCTGAGGCTGAAGATCCGATACCGGGAGCGATGGATTGAGCAAAGCTGGTCGGAGGTCGGTCATCCACCGCTTCAGCGCCGCAGTGGCGGTCTTGCCATCGCCATCCATGGAGGCGAAGTCAAAAAGCCTTTCGTGCAGACGCTCCCAGCGGCTCATGCCCAGGTCAAGGCAACTTGCCGGGAGAGATCCGCCGGGAAAGAGAGCCTGAGGATCCGCCGCAGCCAGCAACCAGCTGCGGCCCACATTCAACTCCTGCTGAAGCTGACCACGGCGCCAACCACAATAGCCTGAGAGCAAAAGGAAGTCCTCCTGCCTCGCAGCTCCTGTTGCCACCATCTCTCTCGCCCGGCTGAAGGGGAGCCAGTTGAGGCCTGGGATGATCTCCTCTCCTGCGCGATCACGGTCGGAGTCGCAGCGGTACAAGCAAAGCAGCGTGGGCTGCTCTTGCTCCGCATCCCGTGCCGAATGCATGGGTCCACCAAAGGAGACTTTCCATGGCTGCTCCTCCACCACAGTGCCACCGAGGGTGGCAAGCAGCTTTCGCAACTGGAGGTCTGCCTCCTTCAGGGCATTGGGCTTGGGCACACCCAAGTCTTCTGCGGTCCAGTCCGATGGGCGGTTCAAGATCACACCAACGTCCCCGCCCTCGTCCCTTTTCAAGATCAGAACGACTGCGTTCAAGAAGTATTGCTGATCCAAGGTGAACTGGTCCCCTGTACGAGATATCAGCACTGAGCCTTTCTCGATGAGAGTCGTAGAATGCATCCACCCGGTACTCTCACTTGGCTTTCGTCGTGCACCTTTGCCGCTTGACTCTGATCGCTCCTTCTGCACCAGGCGTGCCCGAAATTCCCGCCAACTCGGCGCGAAAGTCACCCGGTCGTTCTGTGGGCGTTTGAGACCCTTGGATTCCGAGACGGCGGTTGCACAGGCAATGCCTGCGAGCACAGATGCGGCGACTTCACCCCATGAAAGGTCACATGAAAGGTCCGGATAAGAAGCCCTCGCTGTCCGAACTCCACGACTTTCCTTGGACATTCTCACACCTCTTGACGGTCGAATTGCATGTGTGCGGACATCTGCTAGTTGAGCAGGCATAGACACCGGCCGCCACACAAAGGCATCGCTGGCAAATGCCATGGCCGCCAACCAAAGGCTGGCAAGTCCAAGTGGACGTAGCTTGCTCATGCGCAGCGTGGTTTGCATGAAACTTGTTGCCTGCTGAATGTCGGACATGCGCTCAGTTCTGAATCTTCTCGCATTACGTTGTAAAGGCCCAAAACCGGAACGGGGAAGATATGTCTTGAGCCTGAGTAGATCGAGTTAGGAAGCTGGGGCAGGAACATCCGAGCAGGATGAAAAAAGTTGAAGAGGGACGCAGAGTCATTGAGAGCGAACGCAGTCAATGTGCAGCAGGCCTGGCCTAGTAGTGGCTCCAGGCGTTTCGGTTCCGCTCCATCAAGCCTCCAGGCTACAGAGGCTGTTCTGACTTGGTGTCGTCGCCTTCGGGATCTGTTGCGCCCGGAAAACGAAAACCAAACTGTCGCCGAGGCACTGCCGCTGCTTTCGCCCTCTGCCCTTGCCTCTGTCTTTTCCTTTGCCCTTGCCCTCTGCAGGCTCGGCCGGTGCTTGGGCCTCCGGAAAAACTCTGCACACGCTTCCAAAAGCAAAGGCTGCACAAATCTGGGGACCCTGGCCTCTTCAGGCGCCGGCACCTGCTCTGCCTGCGCGTGCTCACCGGTTGCAGAAAAAGCCTAGTTTGATGATCGGTTTCACATGCTGCGGCTGCAGGCATCGCCGGGTATGCTTGCTCGGTTGCTGCTACTCTTGCGGATGTTGCAGCATCAGCCAGTGACAGCTGTAGCCATGGCAGCTGTCCATTGGCCGGACAAGCTATGTTGCAATTATGCGTACGCGATACGTCAATTGCTGAGTGTCACGTAACTAAAGTTTCTCAGTATTCCCACCAGCCGCCATAACCACGACGACTTCTAGCACCCCAACTATATAATTCTTATAATACGACGACCACCGCCGCCACTACAATTGCTGCTCGTCATCGTACTTCTGCTGTACCATTAAGACAACTCCTACTGCAACTGAAACTCCTCCTCCACTCCTCCTTCTTTCCCACCTACCGCCTAATACTCCTACAACTCCTACTGCCCCTACAACCCCTTCCGCCCCGACGACTCCTGCTGCTCCTAGGGTAGGTTTTCTTTGTTGGTAGCGGTAGCGGTAGGGGTAGAAGTAGTCGTCGTCGTGGTCGTCGGAGTAGTAGCAGCAGTAGCAAGCAGGAGTAGGATTAGTGGGAGTACAGCCGTGATGGCCTGCGCTCGCTGCAAGAAGCTAGGGGGCCGGTAGACTTCGCCTTCGGCCAGATCGCCACCTGCAACCAGTGTCACGCAGAGTTGTATGACAGCCCGACAATGGCAGTTCCGACCGCTCCAGAAAAGCTGCCTGCAGGGCGCGATGCCTGCTCGGCCATGCTTCTCCTTTGTCAACATAGCCACAAAAACACAAGCACCATGAAGTCTACGTGCATCATATTCGCCGGTCGAACTTGTTTTGCCAAAGCTCTTCACCTTCTCCAGCTCTTTGTTGGTTCGTATGTGGCGCCTCGAGATAAGACTGGACGCTCAAGGCCACGGGTGCTTACAAAATCACGGGGATGAATCAGATAATCAGATCATGTGTGGTATATACGTATACTTACAAAGTACGTGCAGGTGTACATGCACAAACAAATATATCTCCACGCAGGCACACACACACACACACACGTGTGTATGTATGTATGTATGTATGTATGTATGTATGTATGTATGTATGTATGCGTGCATGTGTATATATATATATATGTATGAATGGGTGTATGTATATGTACACAAACATACACATGTACATACATACCTGCATGCATGCAGGCATGCATGCAGGCATATATGATGATAATAATAACAATAATAATAATGCTAAGAATAATGGTAATATATACATGTGTATACATCTGTATATATATATATATTTATGTATTCATTTATTCCATATATGTATATGTGTGTGTGCCTGTTGTATACACACATGCCTGTGCATGTGTGTGCATGTATGTTTGTTTGTTTTCATGTACCCCGTAATTACAATTCATGTGATTAACATTATATCATCTGGAATAATTGAAAAAGCTACATGTGTATCTATATATATATATATGTATACATATATATCTATCTAAGTGCGTGTGTGTGTGTGTGTGTTTGTGCGTATGTATGTCAATGTGTGTATGCATGTATGTATGTATGTATGTATGTATGTATGTATGTATGTATGTTGGTATGTATGTTGGTATGTATGTATGTATGTATGTATGTATGTATGTATGTATGTATGTATGTATGTGTGTGTGTGTATGCATGCATATATCTATATATATATATATATGTATGAATATTTGTTTGTATGTATGCATGTATGTATGTCACCTGCGTGTGTGTATCTGGATGTGTGTGCGGCTTGCGTCTACGTACATACATGCATATGAGAACCGGAACGACGTTGAAAGCTACTTGGAGGATCATGGGACTTAGTAAGTAAGGTTATAAGTCCCCTAATTGGGGTTATAAGTATAGTTACCCTAGTTATAACCCTACTTACTAAGTCCCCTGATCCTTTAAGTAGCCCTGGAGCCTCGGACTCGGCAGGCAAGGCACAGAAACATCTCGAGCTGAACCTCGGACCAAGGGGTTGAAAAGGCTTCGACTCGCGCACTCGCACAAGGCAGGCAAGTCTCAGCCGTTGTGCCAAGCCCAACCATACTATCATAAGCCGCCACCGACCCCTAACATGCCTGGAGCCGTCCGCAAAGGCGTGTGCCATGGAACTACGCTGCCCAGTGCGGAATTTTTCCCAAACACGAGCAGATTGCAAACAGTAGGGCCTAGGGAGTTTTCTTAGATGGCAACCGGGTCCCAGGGGCAATGCCTTTAGGATGTGTCTGTTCGGACTAACCTGGTTGGACAGGCAGCATTCACGAAGGCACCCATGTCATCCTTCGCTTCCACCGACTTGACGCGAGACTCGCCGAACCAGGCCTCTCGTCAGGTTGGAGTGTACAGTAGAACAGTAGATGAATGTTTAGTCGTCGGGGTAATGCTAGTACCAGTAGCAGCAGTAGCAGTAGTAGCAGCAGTAGCCGTAGCAGTGGCAGCAATGCAGTAGTCATACTATGGAGAGTCCTTTCGGATGAGTCCATGCACACTGCGAGCCTCTAGGTACGGGCATACATCGCCCCTGCCCGACCGCTTGTAAAGATATATCGTTTCCTACTGTTGCAGCAAACGACTAGACAGATGCGGCGCACAATACTCCTTGTGCCCCTCGGTATTGCAAAACTTGAAAGGTCACCTTCAAGTCCTGAACCCTAGATGATCGGCCTCGGAAAAACAGAAAGACCAGTCCCCAAAATGGTTAAGGCATCTTTTCAATCATTCCCTTCGTCCGAGGTCCTCCTGTGCCCGCTGCAGTAACATGTACCTGGTCTTCGGGTCCAGCTGTTCGAACTCCTGCACGCAGGAAGATCTCGGCTTCCGATCCCTGAAGATCGAAATCCTTCCCCTTCGATCGATGTGGCGTCCCGCCCTCAACCAACGCATGCTCAGGTCAAAGCAGACATCTTCCATGATGGAAAGTCGCGCTTCGCCACTTCAGACATAGACCCGTCAAAAGGGAGACCATGCGGCTACACCTTTCAGAGTGGGCGGCTGAAGCCTAGACACAATTGAACTTTCACCGAGTGTCAGCCTAAAACCCTCAATCCCAGAATCAAGCGCGGCTCCTCCAAGGCTACTGGGCCATCGAGAGGGACAGTGACAATTCCACCGCCAGGCAGCACATAGCCCTGGAAGCCAGTTAACACGATATTTCGGAACTGCAGCTGCGCAGGGGTCGCGTTGGGGGGGGGGGGTGCCACGCAATGCTTGAACCGCAGCTGCCACCAGCTTGGAGGTGTCCAAGCACTGGCAAGCACGCAGAAAAGATGTCCCAGCTTGCAGTATTACGGTCACACACATCTCGACAGATGAAACATTGCAGCCTTTGCCCAGCCCTTTCCCCACTTCACTGCCTTCCACTCGTCCGGCTGACGCATTCGACCTCTAGCATTTCGCCGATCGGGAACTTGCCTGGCCAAAGAGCTGGTTAGCCTTCGAAGCTCGAGTGGCTGGCATGCACGACAAGTATGACAAGTAAGCCCCTCATCCTGCTCGCGTCAAGGTCATCCTCGACATCGTCGTCATCTTCTAATAAGCAGAGCCGAAACATCTTCGTCAAGTTCATCACAACAGTAACAAGAGCAACGACGACGATCATAATGAGACTGACACGAAAGCCTCTGGCCGGTGGAGTGTTCGTCGGAGCTTGGAAGAGACGCCATCTGCTGCGAAGCTGCAAGATGTCTCGGAGTGGCTCATCCGGAAGTTCAGGAACAACAACCTGCAAGGATGTCGTCAGCCGACGTCGAGTGGCAAAAGGCGACAGGCTACGGCATGATGCGACAAGAAGCACCAGGGGGAAGCACTCTTGGGTGCCCGAACTCCCAATTTTGGTCTGCTCAGTGCCTAGCCATGATTAACGCCTTCTCTTCAAAGAACAAGTGGAAAAAACCGTGTCCCTTGAGGCACGTGGCATAGAAATCCACCGGGAGAGGAAAACCCCGGCAGCACAGATTGCGGCTATGCCGCCCCCCGGCCAGACGGGCAGAAAAAGAGGAACCCCGGCAACACACAGGGTGCGGCCGTGCCGGCCCCCGGCACAAGCGGGCGAAAGGATTGAAGAAAAGGAAGAATCCCGGATCCGATCCCCTGCTTCCGGTGCTGCGACGGCGAGGGAAAGAGGACCCTTGGACCACTAGCCTTTCAAGTATACGAATTGTCAGTGTGTGTGTGTGTCGACTTGCCTCAGAGACGCCGCGGCGCTTGGCCATGAAGCCACGGAAGGGTAGTGGCACAGTGCCATTACGAGTACCTAGGTCAACATCACCAGAAACAAAAGTTGTTGAAATACGGACGTGCATGCCATCTCGCCTCCCCCATCCTCCCCGCTCGAGAAAAAAGCAACCCCCAACACAAAATGTTCTTGTTCTCTGTCATATTGACAAGAAACCCAACCAGGAATTGGCTAGAATCCCACAGAAAAACTAATCTAATTTGCTTCAAGTTATCAACTTTCAGGGCGAACGGCGGCGTCGCTCCCAACGGCGGCTGCCTGCAGCTGGCATTTCCGGCGGTGGATGCGCAGAGGCCACGGACTCCTGGCCGGCAGCTGCTTTTTAGGGTATAGGGTTTGATAGGGTTTAGGGTTTAGGGTTTAGGGCTTCATACCACCATTGTGGGCATGGATGCCAAAAACCCATTAGGGTTTTGGGGACCGAATTCCATATTAGTATGTATGGACCCTCTAGGACTGTACTTTTCCGCGGCTATCCAGCAAAATCCATGGCGGAGATACACACCGATGTTGGATTCCAATGGCGGGCCTCCGACTGCGAGCCCTCGTCCTCAGCGTCTTGTTGCAGGTCCTCCGCGCAAGAGAAATTCCAGAAAAACAAGCAAGATTGGTATCATCGAGCCGAACCTACTAATCCTTTTTACACAGGCTTGATGGGACCTACTAATCCTAAACCCTAAACCCTAAACCCTAAACCCCTAAACCCCAAAAGGTTCCCGGACCAGGCCTGGCCTGCTCACGTTCAGGAGCGGCTGGCGGCTCGCCTGCGCTGCGCTCGTCCGCCTTGCGGTGAGCGACTGTTTCGGTTTTTTTTCCCACCCGCCCAGCTGACAAGTCGCACCGCAGGGATTACTGTAGAGTCTCAAGTCGGAAGGGTTTAGGGTTGTGGATTTCGACACTCACACTCGCACGAAGCTGGCATGGCAAGATAGCGTCAGGAAAGTTTAGGGTTTAGGGTAGGGTTTACGCTCTCACAACTCGGACACGCCAGGCGAGGAGCCAGTCCCAGGTCGGAGTGATACTGTTTGAAGGGTCTCTTGTCCGGGACTATGCAAGGGCACCCGAAACAGGAAACTAAGGGCGGCCTTCAAACGTCTACATGCAGACTCACTTGAAGCTGGGGTTTAGGGTTTAAGGTCTAGGCTGCAGGATACGCATAACCCTATCCTTTTCTTGCGAACTGTCTGCCGTTCTATCATCGAACATCATGGACTGGTCTTACTTGGAGACAAAAAAAGCCAAACAAAAAACCTCGGGGCAGAATCAAGCACGGTTCATTTGCCTCCCTTTCCCCTTCCACGTTCGAAGCTCCAGCCGCTGCGCCAGATGCAGCACCAGCTGCACGCAAAATATGCTGCTGGAGCCTGCAGAGACTGACAAACCGTGTCACGTGGGTACTTTGGAGAAGCCCTTTAAAGAATCCTATTATAGTACCCTATAGTACTTTAAGGGGACCTTATTGCAATAGTTGGCCCCGGGTAGCAACCCTGGAAGCACCATCAGCCGTCTACAGGCTACACCGAAATCTCTACCACATCAACTCTTGCTTGGAATGGTCTTAGGGTGCGACACGCATGCGACGAAACATCCGATGTACAGGAGCAATGTTGCAGAGCGCAGTCCTCAGCTTGCAACTTTCCATCTACTGCAGGAGAGCTGCTGATTTCGGAGAAGTCTTTCTACCTCAGCTGCTGCAGAGACGGTAAGCTGAACGTCTCTTTTCGCTTCTTGCGCTGGAGCACTTCACTATCTACAATTTCGCGAAGCCCGCTCCTGTTCTCAATTTGTGAGATGTCGTTCGTGCAATTGCTACTCTTTCTGAAATCATCAAATCCATTTCGCCCACTTTCCAGCGGCTGGCTCTCCCTCTCTCTCTCTCTCTCTCTCTCTCTCTTCCAGAACCCTATAATTCCTTGCGCGCAGGTTGATCCTCTTACTGAAACTCACTGGTCCTGTTCCAGCAGTATGTTCCTTTCGTGCGGCTGGCTCCTGTTCATCACTTCCCAACCTTTCGCTCCCTCGACAGTTTGGTACTCTTTCTTCGTCGCTTTCGAACGGCGTGCTGACGTTTCTCAATGCCCAGTATCCTTTTTGTAGCCTTTTCGATGTGCTTCCCTGTTCAACATCTCTGGTCCCTATCGAGCGGCTTGCTGATTTTCTCGGCTTGGCCAAGGTCACTAGTCCAGTTTGAGTGCTTTGCCCCGCTCTCTCGGCTCGCCAGGGTCCCTTCAGGGCGCTGTGTCAAATTGTCGTGTCTCTTGCAGACGGCGTGCTAACTTATTAAGCCCGTCTCTTTCGATTGAATGTTTCCCTTCGTGGCAAGCTCGTCTTGCTGCAACTCGTTCGTCATCCCCGGCCTTTCTCAAAGTCTCTGCCAGTCCAAAATTTGCCGAAGGCCCATGGGCTCGACCCCTGAATTTGCCGAGCGACCGCTTTTCGACGTATGCGTTCCTCCGATGCCCGCTGCTGCGCTCGGAGTCGCAAAGTCTGCCACCTGGGAGAACCGACGGCCCGACCCCGAAACCCCAAACGCGACCCCCGATCTGCAACCAGCTGTAAGGGTTTACCCATAGGCCCCAGAGTAGTTCCTTTTTGGGGGTCATATTTAGAATCCTATAAAGTAATCCCAAAAAGGAACTACAATGGGGCCTAGGGGTTTACGATGTAGGGTCTCAGATACCCACCAGCAACAGCAACCCTAGCGAGGCCTTACAACGCTGCTTGAAAAAATCTTGCATCCACACCCCTATTCTCATATTTCTTTCTGGCTCTTGGAAACTCTGCAGGTCTTACCCCTAAAGTACTAAGCCCTTGAACCCCAAAGTCAGAAGCCCCGAACCTAAACCCCCAACCCTAGGCGAAACCCTCACACCCCCTAAACCCCAACATGCAACACAGACACCCCACAGGCTCCCCCTAAACCCTAAACCCCTAAACCCCTAAAACCCTAAACCCCCTAAACCCCTAAACCCCTAAAACCCAAAGCCCCTAAACCCTAAGCCTTAAACCCCTAACCCTAAACCCTAACCCCCTAAACCCTTTTTTACATCCAGGCCTATTGCAACTGCCGGGCCCTAAACCCCTAAACCCTAAAACCCTAAACCCACAGGCTCCCCTAAACCCTCCAAGAGACTTCAGAGCCGGCGGAGGCCCGTCAAAGACAAAGACCTGAGCCGCTGGGTGGCTTTGATGATATGGGGTAGTTCTCCAAGTTGGGGACCCTTTAAAGGGATCCATAAGGGGCTATAAGGGTACTATAAGGGCTCTATATGGGTAGTTCTCTAAGTTAGAGTCACTTTTGGGGTTTATGGACTAGGGTTTAGGATAGTTCTCTAAATATGGGTCCTTTAAATAAGGTTGCCGTACAAAAAATGGGATCTGGAAAGGGACCCTAATTCAGAGAATTACCCATATCCTGTTGCTGCACACTGTGTGACAGTGGGTTTATGATCTAAAGTATCATAGGTTCTGTTGTTGCATGCATACTTTGTCGCAGTGGGATTATGATGAAGACGATCCTGATTAGGTTTAGGGTTTACGCTCTCGCAACTCGGACTCCGCCAGACGAGGTCTCTTGTGTCCAACTGGATACATCAACTACAAAGGAAATAGCGAACAATAACAAGCCTAACCTCACCCCAGCCCGATGGAATAGATCAGCCCTCGCAGTGATTGTTCAAGAGTTGGCTAGGTTTAGGGTTTAGGGTTTAGGGTTTAGGGTTTATGTCGTTCTTTCTAACTCCTATCGGAGCCGCACGCTTCTGTTTCTTGCCGGGTTTCAAAGGCCTTAGAGGGGGTTGCACAAGTGGTTCTAGGGTTGATGGTATCAATCCTGCATCACCCATAATAATAATAAGAATAATAATAGTAAGGAATATACCATAATTCCCATAGTTTAGGGTCCTTCACGTAATGCAGGATTTATATCATCAACAGTATCGTGCTCCACCAACTCGAGCATCCAAGGAGCTGGTCTGATTTTGAGGTACAGCCTCAGCTTGGCATGAAAATGGGGGTTTCCGAAAATAGGGGACCCTAATATAGTACCCCAAATAGTGAAATCCTTATTATAAGGGCCCCAAAATAAGGTACCCCTTGTTTTCGGAAACTCCCAAATGGGACAGGGCGGCTCTGGAGGCTTCATTTAGGGTTTCAGTACTCACAACTGGGACAAGCCTCGCCATTTACACTCTCACAACTCGGACAAGCCGGGCGAGGATCCATAGGTGCAAAGGGTCGGCGTGGCCATTTAGGGTTTAGGGTTTCGGCTCTCACACTCGGTTTAGGGTTTAGGGCTTAGGCTCTGGAGGCTCTTCGGCTGTGACTTGGAATCGCTGGACAGGTGAACGACACTCACGCCAGAACACAGCTTGCAGATCCGCCGGAAGAAGCCAATCATGTGCGCCCCCTTGAGCATGTCGCCTGCATGGCAGCGCCGAGCCATTCCGTGATGTGGGATGCATTGACGAAACGGAGCAAGCAAGCCTTTCTCGTCTCTCATGGCTTTCCTGCATGGAATGACCAGAAGAAAACGGCCACCGGTGGAAGACAAAGACACGCAATCGAAGCCAAGCTGCAGGAAGTGGTACATCCAGATGCTCGCCTCGGCTATAGGATTGCAGTGCATGAAGGAGCTGAAAACGGTGGAGCCCGCTTGATGCCGCTCCCCGCCATCTCATAAGCTTCGGCACATCTACGGCGACCACCTTGTTCTCGAGGGCCTCAGTCTGTTTGAAATCTGGCGGCATCAGAACTCGGAAGATCTAAGCCGAAAGAATGATGCTGCACATATAAGCATTGACAAAAAGAGCAGTGGAAAGCCTCCAAGCCAGAAGAATCTACGAAACCAACATTGCAGTTCATACTGCAACTACCAGCCACGCCTGTCCTTGTGAGCCTGAACCTTGAAGCCCCGAACTGTGAGGGTCGGGCAGTAAAGTTCACGCGCTGCCCTGCCGGGGATGCGAGGTCCCACAGGCCTCCGTGGAGCTCTTGGCTTAGCAGTTCCGGACGGGAGAACCCAAGGAGGTCGGGATTCGGAGGAGGGTTGTTCAGGGTTCAATACATTCTCGGGCCCCTTAACTGTTAGAATAGGGTTTCAGATATACTGCAGTATGATTCTAGTAAGGAGCCCCCAGTATTGGCAATTATTTCGGCTTCTATAGCCTGGGCCTTAGGGTCGGGACTCTCGCAACTGGGAAGGGTTCAGGGTTTAGACTTCAAGATGACGGGGTGCGATTGCGAACTTGGCCTGTGGAGCCTCTGCCTGCCGCAGGCCGCAGGATGCTGCCCCGGCAACCAGGATGACTACTTGGAGGATCATGCGACTTAGCAACTAAGGTTATTATTAGGGTAGCTATACATATAGCTACTTATAACCCCAATTAAGGCACTTATAACCATACTTACTAAGTCCCATGATCCTCCAGGTAGGGTAGCTCACTGTTCCGACACACGACACACGACGAAGATGGAATCTAGCAAGAAACGCAACGGCGTCGTGCCTCCCAAGCACGTTTGAACTTATTCGGGTTCGTCTCACTTGTCTGCGTTTGCTGTCTTGTTGGAAACGTCCTCAAGGCGAGGCTGGATACATGGAACGCTGGTCTCGTCCTGCAGTAGCCTCCCATCCGGTTTCGCCACGGAAACTACGACAAAGCCACGGCGAAGGGGAGAACTTCCGACCGCAGGGGTCCACGCATTGTCACACTGGCTTTAACAACATATTACATGTAGGGGCACCCCATCAGAAAAAGAGATCACAGCGCTCAGGATCCGAAGATGCGCATCTTTAGGGTTTAGGCTTAGGGCTTAGGGTTACAATGGGTTTTAGAGCTCAGGGCCCGAAAAAAAACCCTGGGCAGTTTCGTGCTGAGGATAAGCCTTTGCCGCAGCCCCCTCAGAGTAAAACTGCTTCCAGCCTTGAACTCCCATGGCTCACCAGCGAGGTCATCTACAGCTCAGGAACAGAACCAGGGAGCAGACTCAAGCGTCAGGTTTAGGGTTTAGGGGTTAGTGGTTAGGGGTTAGGGTTTAAGGATCGGGGTTTAAGGTTTAGGGCTTAGGGTTTGGGTCTCATCTACGTCTTCGCTGTGGCAGAACTAGCGGGAAGAAGGTCTGCGTTATCAAACCACTCCGCAGACATAGTCCTTGGTGCTTCGTTGCTCAAGAGCGGCCATTTCGTGATGCTGACTATGATGGCTCATATCCTCCATGTGGCCTGCGTAGCCATTGCTTAGACGGCGCGGGCGTGGCATCACGATAATGTAGGGGCCTTAATAATTAGAATAGGGCTTTGGGATATATTATACTGTTATACTATAACTATAAGGAACGACCCAAAATAGTGTTGGTAATTATTAAGGCCCCTATATTAGATGGGACACTCTGCACAATCCCATTCTCAGCCCCCTGGTTGGACCGATCTCTCTCTGGTTGGACCGATCTAGAAGATCAAATTCTCTACTCAAGTCTCGAACACACTGTCTCTTATGTACAGAAACCACGGCAGTTAATCCATGCCGCAAGCTTGGAAGCTTCCAGCATGATGGCAAAGAGGGATCTCCGAAACAGCTCTCTTACGTCTTACGTCTTCATTCTGACTGTTCGGCCTGGTAATGGTGCGGTTTCTGCCAACTTTGAAAAGAGATTTGCGCATGAAGTGTGGATCGAAAAGCTGCTTTGCCTCTCGCGCTTGCTGCCTCGGACAGGAGCTGTTGCCACTGCAGGGACATCGCTTCGCAGAACTGAAAAACTAGAACCTCCTGATTCACAGGGCCTTCCTGGCAAAACCCCTCTTGAGCCCAGTCTCCCCGAAACCCTAAACCCTTTTTTTGAGCAGGGACTGCAATGCACTAAGCCCTGAATCCCTTCAGGCAAGCTCCTGACTCCAGCGCTCATGGCAGAGCACGTGAAGCATGTTGCACTGTCTGCAACCACTGATCTGGGATTACTTAACCCCAGGCTCCATCCACCCGCTTCGTCTCCGATGTCTGGGGTTACGGCGCCGCAAAAGCACAGCACTCGGACAGGTCCTCGCTCCTCACGAGAGCCGCAAGGCTCCGTGTGTCTGTGTAGTTCGGTTTCAATCCAATGTGTAAGGGTCCTTCAAAGCTTATAAGGCTTAAGGGTGTAAGGCTCTTCAGTGTCAAGTATTCGGGCCTCATTCCACTTCAATAGTAATGATAGTAATGAATTATGAGAAGAAGAACCATAACAATAACAACAGTAATACTAATACTAAAAGTAATAGTTAATAGAAGAATAAATGCATAACCAAGGTTCCAGGCATGTGGTTCGAGGTCCTGCTGATGTGAAACTAAGGCGAGTACAAGACCGCCATCAAGACACAAACTCATAATTCTGAAAATTCCTCTCACCAAGATCCATAAACCTTTCCCGCAAACCTAGTAGTGGACCTCAGGGACTACTGTGATCAGGGTCTCACCGCATGCGTATCAAGTAGGCTACCAGGATTTACAAGTGAAACCAAGGCAGAGAGTTGCCTTGAGGTATTTTTTCTTTACCCGTTCGTTCTTTGGTTTCGACTCCTACCCGGAAATCCCGAAAGCAAGCCTTGCATGGATCCCTTTCTCAGTCTTGGTTCGAAGTCCTCTTTTCCTGCCTAAACTCGAAGAAGTGGAAGCCCCGAGATACTTTCGGACAGAGCAGAATTCAGCAAGTCTCCGGCACCAGCCATCCGGGAAGATCGTGGCACCTCAGGACTCATAGACGCTGCTGGCAACGCAACCAGGCGCTTGTAGGGACTTTGGGCTGTCTTTGGCCTCGGTCTCAGATAAGTCCAGGCAAAACGACGACGGTCTGCTTTCTCAACTCGTGCAGCGCGTGCCTTCGGCATGTGCGCCTAGGCTGCCATCTCCTGACAAGTACCTGGCCGGTGGCATCACTCCAGTTTATGCACCGACGAGAGCCTCCCACGCCGGAGGCAAGGTTCTTGGAAATCTTGCTAGGATGACAGGATGACTGTCCATTGCCGGCCAGCATCAGCCGGGTCGTTGTCGACGTGAAAACCTCGCAGGCAGAGAGGGACGCTATGCCTGCCCTGTGAGGCCATGCACTTGTCACTTGTCCTTTTCCGGCTCTATGGAACTCTACGTACATGAAGCAAGAATGTCGAGCGCTCGGCGCTGCAAGCCGCCTGGCCTTATGGATGAGACTCGCAAAGCGGACATTTTGGGTGATCAGCTGATAATAAGCAGCTGCATGCGTCAGCGCTCCGCTATAGAAACGAAACAGTCATAAGCCCCGCACGCATAGGCAACAAGCTGCAATGGCTCCCCATGTGTCTCGGGCATGCGCACCGCGCGATGCAGGCCTCGACAGTACAAGACTGATCCTGCAGAAGTTGTGTGCTTTTGCAGCAGGCTTCGCTCGCAAACCCTGAACCCTAAGTCCTGCATATTCAAGAATTCCCACACCTTACCCTAAACCCTAAACCGTAAACCCTTTTTTTGAACCCCAACTCTGCCAATCAGCTTGGAAGCAGCACGCCCGACTAAACCCTAAACCCTTACAGTACACCAGCTCTTTTGTGACTGCTCTGCCTGAGCTCTCAGAGGCCTGCGCTTCGTCTATACCGAGGAGGCCAGCGAGGTCCGCCCTCCAGCCTACTGGATCATAGGACTTATAGTAGCTAAGGTTATTATTAGGGGAACTATGTATACTTATAACCACTTATAACCCCAATTAAGGCACTTATAACCATACTTACAAAGTCCCATGATCCTCCAAGCTTCTAATCGTCGTCTGATTCCTAGATGGACAGCTCAGGCATGGAGTCATCCTGCTCCTGAGAAGCCGCTGATATCAGCACAGAGCATGCATCCTCCAGGACCCTCCAAGTACCCTCAAATAGGGGTATATGGTCCCAAATTAAGGGTATTTAGGGTCTCATAGAGGGTAGATGGAGGGTCTAGGCTCGTATCTGAATTCCCTAGATCATTTGATCAGCTGAAGCCTTGCCCTCTACCCCAAAATCTCTCCCAGTCAACTTCTTGAGCACTTGTCTGTCTAAGGGAACCCCCTGCCGGCTTCGGACATCTTCAAACTAGCATATATGAAGCGCGAGGCGAATTAAGGCACTTAGCCAGCAAAGTACCGACAAACTCAGCGTCCTTTCCTGCCCTCTCAGCTGCGTCAAAGCTTTCGGCAGTTCGGGCACGAACGCTACAAGTTAGGCGTAGCACCAACACTAGGAACAGCGTGATCTCAGAGAGGCGTGAGAAGGATCCGCTTGCCGAACTTGCACAGAGAAACAGACCGACACGCCAGGTGAGCGCCTGTCACGCAGCCAATGTTACGGCAGAAGGCAGGCCGCCCCCCGGGGTGTTCAAAGAAACTGCGAGCTTCGGAAAAGGAGGGACCCCAGCATCGCAAGATCCTTAGTGCAAGCCCTACAGTAGCATTCCCCTAAAGGGGAACCCCTGGTTTCTGAAGCTCCCACTTGAGCCTCAAAGGCAGGTCCCCGGCAGGGCTATCGGAGGGTCTTGCCTTAGCTTTGGCCTTCCGGAATCCGACCTCCGGAGCCTCAGCTCCCGGAGACCCCCGACAGCCACGTGCAATGAGGAGTGCCTTCTTTATGGCTTTGCTTCATGGGACCGGGCATGCTAACATGAGCAGCCAGCACTCTCCTCTGTAGCTGCTCTTGTGCAGTCACAGGTTTTTACGGAACCGAAACTTCAGGGTACAGGGTCGCATCGGCTTTTGACTCTCACAGCTGGGGCGGACGTAGGAAGAGGAGAAGACAAAGTCGGACGCTGGGTCTGCTGGAACAGCCCACCGCCATGAAGAAACCAGACTGAGAAAGATTTCTACCTCGGTCGAGGTATGCTTTCTTTGAAAATTTCCGTGCAGAATCCTGTCGAGGTGCCATGGAATCACCAGCATAAACCCTTTTTTTGAACCCAGACTCTGCCAATCAGCTGGGAAGCAGCACTTCCAGATCAGCATAAACCCTAAACCCTAAACCCCAAACCCCAGCATACCTTCTTGCGGTGCTCCTGGAAGCCCGGGAGGCCCCGAGCAGCCTCTTGCATACATTCATACACGATTAATGTAGGGGCCTTAATGGTTGTCAATAGGGTTGTGGGGCCCATTATACTAAAATTATAATAAGGAACCCCCAAACGACTATAGGTAGTTACTACTATACTGAACTTAGACCCCTAGCAAAAATTATAATTTTAGCTGCTTCTTAGGGTTTATAGTAACCAAAGATTAAAAACTATTTCTAAGTGCCCCTAAGATTAAGGCCCCTATATTCCATACAAGCGTGTTATTAAATGCGCGCTAATATGTAATACTGATGTCGTTGATTTTGCTTAATGCTCGGTCCTAGCGTTCAGCACTTTGGTGGGTTTAGTGAAGGCGCCGGACATGGATTCTGCGCGAAACCTTGAAACAAAACTGGGCCGAGTCGCCACACGACTGTACCCTAAACCCTAAACCCTAAACCCTGATCCTATCTTCCGTGCACTTGGTCCAGCGGAATTAATCGGCCGGATCTAATCGGCCAGAAGCTTGAAACTAGAGATGTACTGCGTTCATGGGCTGCGAGGCAAATGAGGTATTGCCGATGTTGCCAAGCCACCCGAAATTAAGTCAGGACGTCTAATTCCCGACATTCCTCTTCGAGTAGGACATCGTTGAGAGTCTGCTTCTGTGCAAGAGCACAACTGTGCAAACCGCTACTGGGCTAAGCGGCACTACTGGGTCACCAGGTCGGTCACTTAGGACCTCTTTCTGCTGCATCTGCTTGCGGATCGCACTCGCGTACCTCCCTTGGTGTCAAGATCACGCGGGTCGGGCAACTAACCGCTAGAGATCTCTGGCATGTGCAGTCGGGTCACACCGCATACTCGTGCAGGTAATTCCCGTCATGCTTCACCGCTGCTCTCTTGGGTTTGCCCTCCCTGTCGATCAGCAAGCGCACAATCCTGCAAGAGGCAGTCAATATACCGTCATACCTTCTTGCAGGAACAGCCGAAGCTTTATGCTGGCAGAGAGTCTTGGCTTTGAGCGTGCCAAGGGCAATATCAACTTTGACCTCCACATAGTCCTTCCAGAACCAAGACTAGACAGCATATCATATCATACATAGTATGTTTATGTTCTATGTTATGTAGTCTATGTTATATGTTATCTACATGTTATACCTTGTCAGCATTGTCAGCAGAAACGTGTTGCACCACAAGGGCAACAGCATCAAGAGAAGGATAAGGGTATGCTTATCACCGTCAAAGCGTGTGTGTCGAAGCTTTGGAAAGACATTGGGATCCTGCACCACGATACTTTGTCACGTAGACAACAGCCACAACCACGTGCAACAAGCCGCATGGCTGCCAACAGTAGACAGGACTTACTTCCAATAAGCCAGCGGAAAAAGGTTAAGTTCTCAGACTTAAAATTTCTTATCAGAACCCCAAAAAATGTATTTAACCTATTATAAGAACCCAAAAAGTTTAAAGGTTGGGTGTTGGGGAACTGAGAAGAGACCTGGAGACCTGGAAGACGATGAGTTGGAGACAAGAATGCGAAAAGTGCTGCTGCTTGGTGCGGGGTGGTTTCATGGGTTTAGGGTTTAGGGTTGGGTGATGATGCTCACTGTGAAGGAAACATGGCCACGCGAAGAGAGCGGTGAGTTCTCCTTGCTGTTGTCTGCTAGAAACCCGCTTCTTTGGATACTGTTGAAAAAAATCTGGTACTTGTCAGCGTTGATACGGTTCTTCTTGTCCCTCATGACATGAAGATCTAGGTTATTCCAAGGCAAGCATGACTATACCAGCTGAGCAAACTAGACAACGTGACGCTTTGATTCACGCACACTCCCATCCCGATTCGCTTCTCTTCATTGGTCGCAGCATGCAATGTGGGGGCCTTAATCATTAGAATAAGGTTTTGGGTCCCATTATACCATACTTCAAAGAAGACACCACCTCAAAATAGTATAATTTAATTATGTACCAGGACCCCCCAATGGCCCTTTAATAGAGCCCTTATGGTCCTTAATAGTGGGTGTTTGGGGAATAATAGAGGGTAGTTGGGGGGGTCTATGTAGGCCCCTATATTTGGCATCACGTCTCCGGGCCTCGTTCGGACTTATGAACGGGTCGGACCAAAAGTTCGCTGCGGCTTCCTCGCTGCCTCAGCCCGGACAGTCGGGGGGGTTAGGGTTTAGGGTTTAGGGTTTAGGGTTTATTAGGGTTTAGGGTTTAGGGTTTAAGGTTTAGGGTTTAGGGTTTAGGGTCTTCTTCAGCTCAGCTTCTGGAAAGCCGCCATAAGGGCTTGAAGTCGACTTCTGATGTATACCTCGGAGAGCACTGTCGCAACGTCTTATCTTTGTTGCGATCATGCTTCCGTGATTTCTTCCTCTTCAAGTAAGATGCTGCCAACTGTCCACGAAGTCACAGAGCGGATCCCCTTCGAGGGGTTTGGCATTCTGGCTCGGAACGCAGAGGCAGTGTCCACCTTTGCCGATCTCGTCTGAGAGCTTCCCCACTAAGTGGCAACTTTGGGCATAGTTCCTAAGACTATAAAGCGGCACAGCATGGAATCGCTCCTGACACTATCAATGGTCCATGCACAGCGACGGATATTCTACGTTCGGTCGAAAATTATTCGGGACGCACAGGGCTTGGAGTCCTCTTCTGGGTTCCTTGCGGCTACAGAAACAGACTGCGACTATCTGCAAGGGTGTGTCAGCTGCGAGGGCAGGAAAGCAGGCAAGTCCCCTCAAGACAGAGGTGCCAGCATGCAAGACACTTACTAAAATCTCCGCTTGGAGGCCAGAGTATTTAGTGGACTTGTTCTTGAGGTCGTACATGTAGGTCTCCGAATGGTTGCGAGTGCTTCGCTGTATGGTCATCTGCCGGTCTTGGACATCTGCCCTGATACCTCGGTCACTTTCCATGCGAAGCCTTCTCGAAGCCACAATCACATTCGGCAACAAGAATCTTTCCTGACAGCTATACTTTGAAATTGAATGCAGCTTCACACCGTTACACCCATCCTGTACCCAATCAAATAAAGATTGGAAAAGGACGCTAAGAGAAATGGCAAGCTGGTCCAACATATCCATCTCCATCTGGCAGATCTAGCCAGAACCGAGAGCAGAGCCAACGCGGCAGTGAGGAATCAAAGCTCTAAGTCATGATTGTCAGGGGTGAGTGTGCCTTACCAGTCCATCACATGGAGCTGCAGTAGCAGCTCGGTAGGCTCAGTAGCAATCCAGAATCCTAAATCCTACCTTGAGCCCTAGAACCAGCCGTGCAGAACATGCAGTGATGCCATGAAAAAGCAGAGATCGAGTTCTTCCAAGTGCTTACAGTCCAACCGACCTTCCAAGCAACCGTCTAACAGACTTCATTCGACCCATGCAGCCAATGAAATGATCCCTATCCAATCCAACTTCACCCAAGCTTGTCCTTCCAGATGCGGGCTGTGTGTCAAAACAGCGTTTAAAGGGGTTAGATGGGTTTTGCGGGGTCCATTCGGGTTTTCGAGGGTCAGATTGGGTTCACCGGCCGGTCTGCCGCCACGCTGCGGAAAAGAGAGACCCTGGAAGAATCACGGTATGTGGCCCTCCTGAGGACATGAACAAACTGTCGCAAAATTGAGGAACAGCAGATCGTCTTGCAAAGCATTGAGGCTTGGGAGTATGCTCGGAAGACAGACGCTTCAAGACTATGGTTCGGTTCCTGTCATGTTCGAAAGACATGTGGCTTCTCCGATGAAGGATGAAATCAAACTGAGGCTTTCCATTGCTGGATGTCTGTGAACCCATCCTATGCCATGCGTCGTGTTCAAGGCTTGGTCGAATCCGTCTGTTACTGTTTTCAGCTGGCAGTGATGCCACTGATACGCGGCACGATGCGCAGCGACCTTATTAGCAGCTGATACTGCGAAGCGTCTCGTTCTACTCGCGCTGAATGTCAAGCCGGGCGGCATATTGCAGGCACTCAGCTTCATATCAAAACCTCAGCGTAACCAGATGTGCAGAAAACAGCAGTGCACCGAGATTATTTGTCAGTGTACCTGCAGACCGGCTACTACCCAAAGGCCCATCCCAAGTGCGTGCAGCTGAGCATCGGCATGGCAACCTGTTTAAAGGCTCGTAGCCAATGTGGATCACCGTGAGTTCGCAGACTTGCCCGAGGCCTCGTTGCACCTCACAAAAGAATTCCAGACACCCCAGAACCATGCCCTAAGTGAGTTTTCTGCTGATTTAATAAGTAGCTCTTCTAGCAGAAACGGAGAAACGGAGCTCCTGGCAGCAGAGATGCCAAATTGTCCGTGCCCTGGCATGGCACGACCCTGTTCCCAGCTATCCAACGCTGACCTCACGATGGGCGCGCATGTCACCCTGGTGCTACGAGCACTGCCAGCACGTGTGACAAAACTTCTTCAGATGCACAGGCACCCTAAACCCTAAACCCTAAACCCTAAACCCTAAACCGTAATCACGTTTGAAGGACGGGCCAAGTCGCACTGCTGATAGATGTCCAGGTGAACTTCTATGGCACGTCGCAGGTCTGAAATCTGAGTGGGTCTGTGGTTCAACTACACCACAATTCCGCTTATGCACACACACACACACACGCGCACACACACACACACACACCCACGCACGCGCACACACACCAAAACAAAAACGTCAAGCCGTCTGCCCGTCGGACGTTTTGTCTTCGTTGCTGCACACATAAATGCTAGATGCACACAGAGCGCGAAAAGGGAAAGAGAGAGAGAGAGAGATAGAGCGAGAGAGCGACACAGAGAGAGAGGAGCATTCTGATGAGCATCTGGAAGTTGAGATGTCCTGCTTATCAAAGTTCATCGGCACACGCTCCACCCTGAACCCCTTAAACCCAAAACCCCAGTATGACCCCTGGAACCTAAACCCTAGACCCTAAGCCAAAAACCCTAAACCCTTCGAAAGACCAAGAGACTGGCATTTCGCTGTGGACTGGAAGCTTCAAGCTTTCACCGGACAATTTGCGAACATCCAGCTTCCAGGTCTGGCCCACCTTGGGGGCTTCTTGGAATTGGGGGTTTGAGGGTTTACAGGGCTTAGGTTTAGGGTATTAGGGGTTTAGGGTGGACAAAGCCTGGCAAGGTCTGCAGCGATACTTAGGGCTTGTGGTTTGGTAACGGGCTTGGGGTTTATGTTTGGGGGGGGTAAGAGGAAAGGGGATCCCCTTTTGAGAACAAACAACGAACAAGTCCAGGTTGGGCTTCTTCTTGAGAGACTGCGAGGTCTCAGTCGGCTCCACCAATGAATCATTGCTCTCCTCTGCCTCTGGCACTGCCCCCAATGTCTGACAAAGGTGTGCATCTTTAAACGGCTTTGCCTAGTGTTCATGGCGGTAATTCACGAGCCGGAATACTGCCCAAATGCAAGTATCACCACCACAAGTCCCAAATCCCTCAGCCTCTTAAACAGTAACTAAAGCTGATCGAGCACGTCTACTATTGGCAAGAAGTTTCGCAGACTCCACAAGAAGCCTCCTTGGAACAGCCCAAGCGAGGAAAGGCTAGGACCGCTAGGACTGTGGTCCGGGCCGTCACGCGGCCCAGCTGGACAATGGACCTTGCCGTGATTTCTCTCAAGGGCTCAACACCGCTTCTCGCAGTGCGCTGGCCGCACACATGATGTCTGAACCCACCATCTGATCATCGAAAAACGCGATGCGGCAACAGCTTAACCAAAGTTGTACACTCGTACAGCGATACACACATGTCTTGTGCGTAGGCGAACTGTTCACGAAAGGATCAGTGCAGACAAAAGGCGTGAGACATTGCTCTTCCGACGAAGAGTCCGACAGGCTATCTATGTCAGAGTCCTCCTGGCAGGGGTCGTGTCGTCGCTGTTGCGGTGATTGCTTGAGGTGCTGTCGCCAGAAAAAACATGTGCAGCCTACTTTATCCGGCGCAGGCCGACATGAGTTAGAGGCAAGCTAGCGCATCCTTTGTCCGTTTTGGGTGATAATACCACCAGCCTCTCAACAAGCCCATCCACTGTAAGATTGTTCGTATACTCCCCCTACATCCAACCAACTATATCACTACTACTCCCCCATTACCAATACAAAAAAAACTGATTACCCTATCCATGTTTCAAAACTATTCCTATACTCCCTGCCACCATTCCCCCACATAACACCAGTACCTCCCCATTACCAAGGCCAGTAAGCAATAACAAATTGCCTCATCACTGTTCCATAAGGTGGCATTATCATGCCAAACCTGGCAAAAGGTCCCTCATAGATTTTACTAAATGATTCCAAAGGCTGTAACCATGATGGTTTGCAGAACCAAATGAAATCTATGAGAGAACTTCGAACCATTGCACGTTTTGCGTGACTATACCACCGTAGGAAACATGGATGAGGGTATGGGTTGTTCCTATGCTGCTCGTGGTAATGGGGAAGTAATGGTGATATGGGGGGCAATTGTAGTAGGCAGTATAGGAATGGTGTTGAAATATGGGTAAGGTCATCGGTTATTCCTGTACTTGTATTGGTAATGGGGGAGTAGTAGTGATATAGTTGGTTGGATGTAGAATGGGTGGGTCAGTGGAAGGCTGGTGGTATTATCACACAAAACGGGCGAAGGTTCTGCAAACTAACTCACTGTCGGGGATGAAGAAAATCCGAAGGGATCAATGCAAATGTGCACAAGATTCATTGAAGCCATCCAGCTGCAGTCTGTGCACGCACGCTAAACCATCTAAACCCGCAGTACATGTTTGGTCGAAGTTTCCGCAATCCGCGGCACATCACGGACCAAACTGAACTCCAAACGCTGAAGCCAAGGAACCCTGAGTCTGGCAGAGTTTCCGAATTTTAGGGTACCTTATTTTGGAGTCCTTATAGTAAGGATCCCGCTATTTAGGGTACTTTATTCGGGTCCCCTGTTTGCGGAAACCTCCATATCCTACACCCGGAACCCCTGAACACCACCCTGAATCCTCGCGAATGGCTCCTCTAGGTCAAAGGGGTCAGCTGCACACCTGGTAGCCAGAAAAGCTGCGATTACCCCTGCCATGGGCACAACATCCCACGATCTGACACAGATTGTCTCTTGAGTCCTGACGGCCGCGGAAGTGCAGGGTTTGGGCATTGGGGCAAATCGGGGCATTACATGTAATGAACATTCTTGATCGTCTGCGGGTGTCAGGAGACTTCCAAGTGAAACCAGTCGCTCGACGTGGCCCCGCATCTGAGGCTCAGCAAGTCGTGTTTAGGGTTTAGGGTTTAGGGTTTAGGGTTTAGGGTTTAGGGTAAGAGTTCAAGGCACGCCAAGACCCAGACCGTAGCATCGCGATGTCAACTCCACGCGCGTGCGCACACCGTCCCCTTACCTGGCAACCCCCACGTGCATTCACGTAGCCTCAGTTTCGGTCATGCGGTCGTATTTAGGATTCAGTTTCTCCCTGGACTCTGGGCCCAGGCTCGGCATGAAATTGGATTGGCAAAAGTGGATCAGACTGCCAACGGCTGCTCATTTAAATCTCACACCCTCCACTAGAAATGCCGACTCCGTCGAACTACCCCTCTCCCCGGTCCCCGTGAAGCCTCCTATGTGCACTCCCCCCTGTCCCCTGTGCAGCTGGTGTGTCAAGGCTGAGGCGGCTGAGGGCGACATCTAACAGGGCAACTCTCTGCCTTTCTCTCTCTCTCTCTCTCTCTCTCCAGGGCATGGGGGACGGTCAAATCGCCCGGGCATCATGCCCACCCAACATGATTAGTTGGGCGCAAGGGAGTGAAGCACGAGCATAAA